>CM022946.1:81398143-81573586 GCA_012931725.1 Litsea cubeba | reverse complement strand
CCCAAAGCTTATAAAACTATTCTAATCCCAAACTTAATCAAAACCACTAAACACACTTAAAGCTAAAGCACGACTTAATAACTCTAATCGAGGTCTCTCGGGTCGGGGTCTTACATCCTCCACCCCTTAGGACATTGGTCCTCCAAATGGAAAATTAAAAAAACTCACCTCCGGTAGGAGATGTGGGTACTTCTTCTGAACTTGATCCCGTAATTCCAAGTTGCTTCTTCTGGTCCATGATTTTCCCAAAGCACTTTGACCCACTGAATAGTCCGAGTTCTCAACTCTTGTTCCTTGGTGTCAATGAATCTGTTTGGCTTCTCAACATATGTAGCATCTTCTCGGATTTCTAATGGCTCATAACGGAGTATGTGTAGTCTGTCGGGAACGTACTTCTTCAACATAGACACATGAAAAACATTGTGTACGCCGGAAAGTTTAGGTGGTAAGGCTAATCTGTAAGCCACATCACCAATCTTACTCACAATGTCATACGGTCCAATGTACCTCCGAGATAGCTTGCCCTTCTGTCCAAACCTCAAAGTTCCACGAGTAGGTGACACTTTCAAGAAAACCTTATCTCCTTCTTTGAACTGTAAATCCCTTCTGCGAGAATCTGCATAGCTCTTCTGCCTACTCTAGGCCACTTTCAGACGTTCTTGAATCAACTTGACCTTGTCACTTGTCTCACTAACAATAGTCGGGCCATGGAAGCTACGAGTACCAACTTCTTCCTAAAAAACAGGTGTTCTACACCTTCTGCAATACAAGGCCTCAAAAGGCGCCATACCAATACTCGAGTGGAAACTATTGTTGTAAGCGAACTCACACAACGGTAATGCTTCGTCCCACTGAGTCTTGAAATCTAACACACAAGCTCTGAGCACGTCCTCAAGTGTCTGAATTGTCCTCTCTGACTGACCATCGGTCTGTGGGTGATAGGCTGTGCTGAACTGTAACTTCGTACCCATAGACTCATGCAGTGTCTTCCAAAATCTCGAGACAAATCTACTGTCTCTATCGGATGTGATGGAAACTGGTTGTCCATGTCGACTGACGATCTCTGTGACAAACAACTGTGCCAAAGGTAACATATGCATCTTCTTCCCAGTCTTCATCGGTAGAGAATGAGCTGACTTGGTGAGACGGTCCACTATGACCCAAATAACATCGTTGCCCTTGCTAGTCTTCGGTAATCCCGAGATAAAATCCATGGTAATGTGCTCCCATTTCCATTTTGGAATCTCTAATGGCCGTAGTAACCCTGGAGGCTTCTGATGTTCTGCCTTGATCAACTGACATGTCAAACATCTAGAGACGAAAGCTGCTATCTCCCTCTTCATGTTATTCCACCAAAATCTGCCCTTCAAGTTTTGGTATATCTTCGTACTGCCCGGGTGTATGGAATACTTGGTATTGTGAGCCTCTGTCATGATATCATTCCTCAAGTCCTCCAAGTTAGGTACACATAGACGATCCCGGTAGTACAAAACTCCATCTTCAACACGAAAATCCAGACGATCTGCTAAATGCTCAAAAATCTTAGCCAACTTTGGGTCTTGTAACTGATTTTCTTTGATTTTCTGAATGAAAGAAGGCTCTGACACTGACATGTTTGCCAACATGACACCCTCTCTTAGTGGCTGAAAATCTACTCCCAACTCTTCTAACTGCTGTACCACATAAGTCCCTCGAAGACTTGCCATGCTCACTGACTTTTTACTCAAGGCATCTGCAACTACATTCGCTTTCCCTGGGTGGTACTTGATCGGAAAATCGTAGTCCTTGATATATTCCATCCATCTCCTCTGCCTCATGTTCAACTCCTTCTGTGAAAACAAGTACTGTAGACTACGGTGGTCGGAATGAACCTCAAACTTCTCTCCATAGAGGTAGTGTCTCCACATCTTCAATGCCAAAACAACTGTTGCCAACTCTAGATCATGTGTTGCGTAGTTCTTCTCATGGTCTTTCAACTGCCAGGATCCATATGCAACTACCTTCCCATCTTGCATTAGAACACATCCAAGTCCAACATTGGAAGCATCGGTAAAATGGTGAAACCGCCGCTCCCTGATGGCAAAGTAAGGACTGGAGCTGTAGTCAATCTCTTCTTCAGCTCTTGGAAACTAGCTTCACACTTGTCTGTCCAAACATATGGTGTGTTTTTCCTTGTCAACTTCGTCAAGGGTGACGCAATCGACGAAAATCCTTGCACAAACCTCCGATAATACCCTACCAATCCAAGAAAATTCCTGATCTCTGATGCATTTTTCGGTCTGTCCCAACTCATAACTGCCTCAATCTTGGACGGGTCCACTGATAATCCTTCCTTGGAGATGATATGACCCAAAAATGTGACTTGGTCCAACCAAAATTCACACTTACTAAGTTTTGCAAACAACTGGTTCTCCCTCAAAAGCTGGAGTGCTATTCTCAAATGTTCCTCATGCTCTTCTTCAGTCTTGAAATACACCAAAATATCATCAATAAACACTACTATAAACTGATCCAAATATTCTACAAATAACTTGTTCATCAACGCCATGAAAACTGTCGGTGCATTAGTCAGGCCAAATGGCATCACTAGAAACTTATAGTGTCCATATCTTGTCCGAAAGGCTGTTTTTGGCACATCAGCATCTCTGACTCTCAACTGATGGTAGCCTGATCTCAAATCAATCTTCGAAAAGTAAGCAGCTCCTTGCAATTGATCAAACAATTCATCTATCCTTGGCAATGGATACTTGTTTTTGATGGTCACTTGGTTCAATCTTCTATAGTCGATGCACATTCTCATAGAACCATCTTTCTTCTTCACAAACAAAATTGGTGCTCCCCACGGTGACAGACTAGGTCTCACAAAACCTTTGTCCAGAAGTTCTTGCAATTGTATCTTCAACTCTCCCAATTTTGCCGGAGCCATTCTGTAAGGTGCAATAGAAATCGGGGCGGTCCCCTGTAACAACTCGATAGTGAAGTCTATTTCTCTAATGGGTGACAATCCTGGTATCTCCTCCGGGAAAACATCCAGAAATTCACAAACGATTGGGATCTCCTCCACCCCTTGGGACCATTTATCCTCCATGATAAACACTAAATAAGCCTCACAACCACTTCTTAGAAGTCTATCAGCCTTCAACGCTGAAATAAACCTGCACCAGAACTACTCCTCTCTCCCTGAAACAACACCCCTGCTTGGGTCACCTCTAACTTAAAAGTCAGGGTCTTATGGAAACAATCCATAGTAGCATGGTATCCTGCTAACCAATCCATCCCTAGGATGACGTCAAAATCTTGCATCTCCAATAAAATGAGATCTACCGGTAATTCTACTTCTCCTATCATGACCGAGCAACTAGGGTAAAAAGTTCTACAAACAACCTCCTTACCTAAAGGGGTAGTCACAGTCAAAATGAAACTCAACTCTCTAGCATACATATCAATCAACTTAGCAAATTTTGGAGATAGGAATGAGTGAGTAGAGCCAGGGTCAAACAAAACCCTAGCCTCAAAACCACAGACGAGAAGTGTACCTTCCACTACATTGCCTTCCGCCTCTGCATCCGCTCTATTGACAGCATAAAGCTGTGCCCTCTGTTGTGGCCTATTTTGCCCTTGCTGTTGCCTGCCTTGCTGTGCATTCCTGTTCTGATTCTGAGGATGCTGATTCTGATTCTGATTCTGTCCTTGCTGACGGGCCTGTTGTTGCTGCTGTGGCCTATACTGCTGTTGTGGTGCCTGTTGCTGTAGTGGCCTTGCCTGATTCTGGACTACTAACGCATTTTGAGGTGGTGCCTGATGCTGCACTCCTTGCTGCTGTCTATTCTGTCTTTCTGGCCTCGGGCAATCCCTCATCTGGTGATCCATCGAACCACATCTAAAACATGCCCCTGTGATAGTACGGCATTGGGCATTCCCATGATGTTTTCCACAGTGGATACAAGCTCCCAGATTCTATGCATTCTGCTCTTGCGTTGGCCTTGTGTTCGGATTGTTTCTCTGATGATAGTTCTCCGGATGGCCTTGACCCTTTCCTTGGTTCTTGATGACCTTGTTGTGGAAGTTCTTAAATTTATATGCTCTCTTAACATCTTCTTCAAAGGTAACGGGTGGTACAACCCCGGTAGCATCCCTCTCAATAATCGGGTGAAGTCCCTCAAGGAACTTGGTTATCTTCTTCTCCACGATGTCTACTAACTCCGGTGCATACGTTGACAACCTTTCGAATTTGGTGAGGTATTCGAGGACTGTCATGTTCCCTTGCACAAGTTGTTGAAATTCTGCTGCCTTTTGCCTCTTGACATGTGTAGGTACATATTTCTCTCCAAATTGTCTCTTGAAGTTAGCCCAAGCTTCTTCATCAGCCATTATCCTGTATTCTGCCCTGATGGTCTTCCACCATATATCTGCTAAGCCCGTGAACATAGAAGCCGCGAGCTACACTCGTTCTACACCCGTACATGTGAAGATCTCAAATATGTTCTCTGTGTGCTCAAGCCAATCATCTGCTGCCATTGGATCCTCAGTCCCCAAGAATTCCTTCGGTCCTCTCTTCCTGAGCCGTTCGTACAACACATTAGGATCATTCCCTCTATTGTTGACCGGTCCCGGTGGTGCAAATGGGATTGGTTCCGGTCTCCTCTCTAATATCCCCAACAACTGTGCTTGCATTTGGGCTATCTCCCTAGCATGATCCTCGTCTTTCTTAAGCATCTGTTCTTTGAATCTGACATGTGTCTCATGTGCTTGTGCTTGGAGTCTAGCCTGGTTCACATTTGCCTGACGTTGTTGGTCTAACATAGCCTACATCATCTGCTGGAATTGGTTCTGCATGTTGTTGTCCTATGGTTCCTCTGCAATAGGCCCTGTATTCTCACTGTTACTAGCAACGTGATTACTGTTTGCTGCTCGTTTGCGAGGTGGCATAACGCTGCAAAATAAATTGTTAGCACATATAAGTCAAGTACAGGGTGGTCACACATTGCTCACACGATTCTATCTAACGAGAGTCTAACGAATCATCGCCACGTACTTAAGATTTCTAGTTTCTTCTAATTGCCTGAAACATGTCCCGCTCTGATACCAGTCCTGTCGCGACCCCGGACAGGGTCAGGGGATCCGAATCCGGGATTGGGACTATGATGATGCCGCGCCACGTGCATCTCTTTGGCTAAACCGCACACGGAGTTAAGAAAATGTTTATCCGTGCACGTGATTTCCCACAGGGTTCCGCGGTGAGGATTATCTTTACACATCATCTCACATATAAGCATATCAAACACATATTCAAGATTGCGGAAGCGTGTAGCAAATAAAAAAAATGTTATTCCATCCCATAAACAAAGACTGATCTATGATTAACATGACAAGATATCAGAATGAGCAATGATCATAAGCATATTTCCCCAAAATTAACGTTAAGTATATTTACAAAAGATCAGTGGATTAATGCCCCAAAATAACGGTTAACAAAGACCATACAACCAATAAAACCCAAAATAAAGATATCATAAGTTCCCAAAAATGTATCGTTCTCAAGGCAAGGCCGAATGTCTACATGACATCGTCGGCTTGCCACTCAATCACACGCTGCAGTTCAATGATATTTTGCAAGAGTTAGAAAGCTTGTATATAAATGATGAATTTCGTAAAAGAATAATATATCATTTAAAAGAAGGTACATATACAATAAAACATGTAGGGTAACAAGGATTCGGGACTATCAAGGTGGCAACCACACAAAGCTAGATCCTCTTTCACTAATGTGAAGAGAGCACATACCCTACGGGATCATTGACCTCAGTCACACAAGGTGAGGAGGGACAAAGATAAGATAATATAATATACATATATATACTCTGCGGGACCACGGTAGCGAACCGGGTAAAACTCTGTGGGTTCCAGACTGCAGCTGACTATCGGGAGGGGAAGGAGCCTCAAGTCAGTAGATTAAACCGACGAGGTCGTGCAAGCTCAGTGGTGCCGACTCATAGGTCAAATACGATAAATCAAATCATATGCATAGTAAGAAACGGGGTGCCAATAGACACAAATCCATATTCATCTCAGGTCGACATATACAGGTTAGCAAAAGCGAAATACATCACTTCCGTTACTCTTGGAATGGTCTAGTCACATCATGTGGGTTGAAATCCCAAAATAGGAGTTTGGATGAAAATCGAATACAAATAGTTTCCCATACCTTTACAGGCTAACAATGGGGTTCCTAGAATTGAATCAGTGTGAATAGGGTCCCGTATGTCGATCATGATGTAATTTGGTACTCTTTAAGAGTTAGGGACATTCCGGATCCTTATACACATTGGTCAATCTAGAAAACCTCATGGAATCTCCATGATGAGGTTCTTCCTTCCTCCGGACTTCATACACTGCCTTATAAGTCCTTAAATAACATTGGGGCTCCAAACAATACCTCCCCACTACAACCCATCACAATTTACCCAAATCTTTCATGGGTTTAAATGCATCATTACAGGTTCAATGTCTTCAAATAAGAAGAGAAGGGATAGAGCTGAATTGGACTTGGGTATGGACTTGAAATGAATCTAGAAAACAGTCCCACAATTCCCTTTATTTTGCAGTTCATCTCATTTCAGTCCGATCGATCGGACTTATTGGCCGATCGATCGGTCCTGAAACGTTCTCAGTTATTTACAGTCCGATTGATCGGGCCTGATGGGCGATCGATCGGTTCTGAAACACTCACAGTTATTTACAGTCCGATCGATCGGACCTGATGGGCGATCGATCGGTTCTGAAACACTCTCAGTTATTTACAGTCCGATCGATCGGACCTGATGGGCGATCGATCCGACAGCGACGAATCTCAACCCATTTGGTTGAATTCCTCTTTTGTCCAACCCCTATCCATTTCCTTTCTTTCCCCTTCTTCCAAACATAACTTCATGAATATTTGGGCTCTTCCTTGACCTCCTCATCTCATCAAATCATCATTCAAAATCAATAGTACCAAACTATCAAGCATGATAAACCATTAAAACTATTAATGAAGACAAATCAAGATTTTTGCATAAAACATGATAAACACATGAGAATCATTTCATCCACTTGCCTTGGGTCCAATGCAAATCAAATTGAGCTCTAATCACCTCTTAAGCCGACAATCAAACACCTATACAAAAACCCCCAAATCCAACCCTAGAATATCAAAATCCAAGCAAAACAAAACAAAATCTTCCAATAAATGGAGCTTCCCTAGGGCTAAGCAAACAAGATTCTAAAACTTTTAGGAAGATCACTTACAAGGAAGTTCTTCAAAAAGCAAGGTGTTGTTCAAAGGAAGTCTTGGAGTGGGCGGTTTTCTTCAAAAATGGTGTCAAGATGAAGCCCTTGAGATGAGGAAGAAGGTTGCAAGGTCCATTCTTGATTTAGCAAAGCTCTTGTGGTGATTTATGAGAAAGAAAGCAAGATGAACAAGGGGAAAAACCCTTAGGGCTGGAATCTCTTCTCCTTCTCGGGTTTTAGCAAGAAATGGGAGGATTAAGAGAAGAGCTCTCCTTATATAGTAAATGGGGATGGGGCTCACAACTTAAAAGACTTCTCGGGCTCAAAACATGGCTTTCAGGGCTTCAAACGAATTCGACGAAGAAGACAAAGTTGATCGGCGAAATTTCTAGTTTCCAAAAAGTATATATTTTGCACATTTTGGTGACATTGAAATCGGTGTCCAGATTTTGGGTAAAAGGACCATTTTGCCCTCAAATTACGAAAAGTCGGGTTTAGGGCTCTCGAATGGGAACGATGTCAACATGAAAGTTGTAGGGGTCAACAAGGTAAGTCCAATGGGGTTAAAAACACAATTTTTGGAAATCATTGGTAAACCCCCAATCTCACACAATTCGTAACAAGAACCCCCAAAGGGTCCCACAAGTAAAAAGGCTCTCAAAATTCCCCAAAGCTATCATGAAAACTATTCTAATCCCAAACTTAATCAAAACCACTAAACACACTTAAAGCTAAAGCGCGATTTAATAAACTCTAATCGAGGTCTCCCGGGTCGGGGTCTTACAAAGACTTCTCGAAGGTCTTCGAGATGATCTTCTTTTCTTTTGCTTTTGACGGCGAGGTCATCAACGTAACATTCAACCGTCTTGTGCTACATATCTTGGAATATTTTCATCATAGCCCTCTGATATGTGGCACCAGCATTATTCAGACCAAATGGCATGACAGTGTAACAATACACGCCAAATGGTGTCCGAAAAGATGTATGTTTTCCATCTTCAGGATGTATCTTTATCTGATTGTAGCCAGAGAAACCACCCATGAATGTCATTCGCTCGAATCCACAGGTATTATCAATCATTACCTCTGGTATGGGGAGCGGAAATTCTTCTTTTGGGCATGCACCATTCAGGTCTCTATAGTTAATACAGACCCTGATCTGCCTGTTTTTCTTTGTCACGGGGACAATGGTTGCCAACCATTCAGGATGTTGTTCCTCACGGATGAAGCCGACGCTTCTGAGTTTTTGAACTTCTTGTTCAATTTTATCCATCACATTTGGACGGAATCTTTTTTGGCCTTACTTGACAGGCTTGATGTCTTCTTGAAGATTGAGTTTGTGAACCGCTATTTTGGGGTCGAAGCCAGGCATTTCAGCATAAGACCATGCAAAGCAATCAACGAACTCACGAAGAAAGGCGATATACTCAGGTAACTCATCATCCTTTATATTCTTGCTTATGAATACAGGACGTGGGTTATCTGGTGTTCCTAAGTCTATCTTTTGAACAGGATCTTCTGTTGGAAGGTTCGAAGGTGGTTCCTCCACAATATTTTCGGAGGCTTCCAGCTCAACGAAACTTTCTGGAGTTTCAAAGGCATTTCCAGACCAAGGCTTTGTTCCTTTCCATGGGTCTTCTTGATCGGTAATTTTCCCAAGGCTTGCTATGAGATGATCCCAATCGCCTGTTGAAACCAGGTCGAAGTAGGCTACTTCTTTTGGAGATGAGGGTTCTTCTGGGTCAGAAGACCATACGTTTGTGCCATCGGACAACTCCTATTCATTTTCGGAGAAATCGTGCCAATTGGATGAGCTTCCTGGATCTTTGTCAGGTGACTCATCAAAGAGATATCCAGGGAGATCGATGTCTTCATGGACTTGAGATGTTGAGGCTTGGTCAGTATATTGACTTTTAAGCCTTTGTGTCAACTGTCTCAGGGGAGTGTCGGGATCATACCCTAACCCGTGTGAAGACTTTTCTACATAGCCGTAGAGTCTCCAATCTTCCAGCTGGCTTTTGGTCAAGACGGGCCCCAATGGCGTGAGAATACCACGTCCTTCTCCCAAACCGACTGGGTTTTGAGCGTCATAGCCCATTTTCTTCATAATAGCTTGTGCCATAGAACTATATAAGGATAGTTGAGGCATACCTTCATTTTGGAAAGGTTCAAGCATGGAGTTTGATGAAGAAGCATCCGATCTATGGAAGAAGATCGTTTTTTCCTTTGCTGAAGTTGGTGGAACAACGAAGGAAGCTGACGTAGGATCTTCTATGTCAGAAGTTGTCTCCATTGGAGTAAGAGCAGGCTGAACTTGCTGAGCGTCAGCTTGGCTTGACGATGTGTCATTTTCTGGCTCTGAATCCGAATTCGTGTCTTGCATGATAGACACGAAAGAGACAACAAATTTGCCCCCAGACTTTTGCTTTGCCTTCTTCACTTTAGTTGTGATGACCAAAGGTTTTGAAGGTTTGAGGGAGATGATGAAGGGAGTTTGAATGCTCTCTTCACATTTACCGGATGGTTTGTTTTCTTCCGGTGATTGTTGAGGAGCCTTGCCTTTATCTTTTTGGAGATTTGCGGCAAAGGATGTTGTGTGCTTCTCCTCTTCTTCTTTTTCACCTTCATACATTTGTGAGTCTGCAAAGTGGACTTCTTTACCTTTGAAGGGTTTCCTGTCCACAAAGACTCGATGTATCATGCCGTCGTCGCCAACAAACTTGATGCATTGATGTAAAGTTGAAGGGACAACACCATTCTCGTGGATCCAAGGGCATCCGAGAAGGATATTATAGCATGAAGGGGTTTTTATTGCATACACTGTGACCTCAGAGATAAGATCACCGATCTGCAACTTGAACCTAATTTTACCGATAGGCCTTTGAGTACTCCCATCGTATCCAAAGATAGATACAGATGTGTGGCTCAGTTTGCTAGGTGGAATGCCCAACTCTTCGAGAGCCGATGTGGAGATGAGGTTGAGTGCAAAACCTGGGTCGATCTGAACTCTGTGCATAGGCATTTCCTTGATGTACCCTGTGAAGTACAGGGGTCGGTTGTGCCTGGTTTCACCAAGTAGGAGGTCGTCCTTTGTGAAGGCGATGGTTGCACTGGCTGCTTTTTTAACCGAGAGGCATTCAATGCATGATCCCTCAGTTTTCTTCTTTTCTCCCTTTGAGGAAGCTTCTGAGTTTTTTACCCGGTAATCCATTTCAATTTGGAGGACTTGCGGGGCAAGTTTGTCGACATCCTCATTTAGCTTTTGTAATTCTGAAATGAGATTATCACGAGTGTGTGGAGACATTCACAATAAATCCAGGATGTGCAGACGTGCAGGTTTGTGCTTGAAGTGTTCAATCAAGTCATACTTGAAAGCCTCCTTAGGGCCCGCATGTTCATCATTGTTGCCACTAGGGGCGCTTACAACATCTTTTCTCGAAGGATTTACATATGTAAAGGAAGATTGGTTTTAATTTTTGTGGTAGTCCCGGCCAGAGCGGGTGCCTCCACCAACTTCGAGAGCTTCTTGAGAAGGGTCTTCATTTGGAAGATTGTCTTCAGGATCAAGAGGCTGTCGTTTTTTCATTTGCTGAGGATGTATCAGCAGCAGAGTTGCCATCCTTAGTGATTGTGTTGCACGGAGCATTTTCCGGGAAGAAGTCCTGAACAGCATCCAGCAACCTTTCTTCTTCGTTGACTAATTCATCATCCCAAGCATCAATAGCTGGGAATTCTTCAGTCAGGAAGGGTGTGAACTTTGAAGTCACAGTCTCAGGAGAAGAAACCTGAGAGGGTGTCATCTCAGTGAAAGTCACGTGAGATGAGGTGGCTCCAGAAGATGCATTGCTAGGCGTCGCCGGAGTGTAGGTGCTCTCATCAGACGATGCTTCGGAAGAGCTATAATCCCGAATTATCACATTACAGGAAGCTCTGACGGGAGACGTTGCCTGATCAGAGTCAGACTCATCCTCGGATGTAAGACGATCGTCTATCCAGCAATTTTCTCCATTTTCAGGAGTTAAGGGAGGATGTACCTGATGGTCTTCAGGGACTTCAGGCTCTGGATTGCGAGGAGGCTCGTTGACGCGGTCTTTCTCTTGTTCTAGAGCGAGACGCTGCAAGATCCTTGCATATTCTTCAAGATCAGGCATGGGAGCCAAATCTTCTTCTTCATCAACTCTTTGTGGCTTAACATGGTTGATTTCCACTGGAGCAATGAGAGGTGTGGGTCAGCAGCATTTTCTTGTACAGCCACTTGGTCTTTTTCATCATCAGACCAGGATCCTTGTGGCTGTAGGGGGTTATACCAGATTACTGGCATAAGATGATTCTCAGGATCCCATTCTTCATCGGAGAGGTATTCTCCTGTTTCAAGGTACTCCTCCAACTCATCTGTGTAGTTGGATTCGAATCCATCATCGGTGTCGCTGGACTAGTGGTATGGCATGGACAGTATCGAGGATTGTTGGTTTTGCCAACATCACCCGGTCTTTTGGGTTTAGGCAAGGTGAGCTTGCCGTTTGCCACAAGAGCCCCGAAGATTTCATCAACATCTTCATCAAATGGGTATTTCTTCTCTACTCGTTCTTTGAAGGCATCAGAGAGTTCAGGTCTCTTACCAGCAGCTTTGTTTTCAGCTTTCTTTGGTGGCTGAGGAGCTGACTTGGTCTGCACATTGAGGACCTCTTTGTTCTTTGGTTTTGAGGTTGCAATGGCGGTTGGCTCTTTTCTTGATGATTTCTGACTGTTGAGGTCTTTAATCACCGTTTCAGCTTCCATAGAAGCTTCTAGGAGTTCTCCCAGGTTTTTTGATTTGTTGCCGATGATCATGGAGCGGATTCTAGCTCTCATGTTGTTTCGGCAGATGTCGACAAGCATTTGTACGCCATTGCTTTCCATCAGAGCATTTGTACATCAGAGCATTTGTACGCCATTGCTTTCCACTTATGAATGAAGTCATATGTTGACTCATTCTCCCCCTGTTTTAGGCTGCACAGCTGAGCCAGAGTAGCGGGATGATCATCACCTTTGAAGTGAGTCAGGAAGCGTGTCTCTAGCATGACCCAATTTTGGATGGAGTCCTCCGGCAGAGTGGAGTACCAATCGAAGGCCGTACCTTTTAGGGTACTTGCAAAGAGGCGGATCTTGAGTGCATCTTGATCCGCGATAGCTCCCGTCAGGATCTTGAAGTGGATGACATGCTGCCTCGCTGATCCTTTCCCCGTATATGTTTGGAAAGTAGGATGCTTGAATTTTGTGGGGAACGGGACCGAGTCCATCCATAAGGGATATGGTGGCTTGATCTCGTGCTCCTTGAGTATATCCTCTTCTTTTACTTTGGCGAGGATACTATCTACGTCCTTTTTGGTGAGGGCGCGTGACTCATTTTCTTCTCCATTTACCTCATCGTCTTGATGATTCGGAGGAGGTTCATTGTTCGCCTGATTTTGAAAGGCGAGGAGAAGGTTTTCCATCAGAGTTTCAATCCTCTGCTGGCCTTGTTCCAACTGCTGGATACGGGTGATCGCATCATCTTAAGGTGGATTGCGGGGTGGTAGCTCAAAATTTGTAGCCAAGACGTTCATCCTTCGTGATTCGAACGAATAAACTGTCCTGGTGACTGAGCTGGGGCTCATTCTTTTTGAAGAAGAGCTTGAGGAAGGATCACTCTGCCGTCCTTTGCTTGAAGAAGCAGGGGATTCTTCTGAATGTCTTCTTATCCAAGAGACGCTGCGGGTCATCGGACGTCGGACATGGATTTTTGTTGCTGACTTTTGGCGCCTTCTGGTTTTTCCAACCATATGGACAGCAGCAACTTGGTTGGGTCTTTCTTTTTCGACCCATTTGGGAGAGACTTGAAGTGTAGGAGGCTGGGTCCTTTGCTTCTCTAGTCTCTTTTGCCGATACTACGCGCGGCGGCATATACGACGAGGAATTTGAGCTTCGGTCAGCTCTAGCTGGGCTTTGACAATGAAGGATGTGCTCCCTCGGGCGCAACAGCCGAGCCTGTCTTCTTTGTAGCTGGGCAAGGACAGGATACGAACCCTATCCTTCGCCTTTTGCAGCGAAGCTTTGAATTTTTGGAGTTCGGCCCCTGTAGAGATGAAGGGTCGAACTGCAGGTTTGTAGGCCTTAGCAGGTGCTTGTAGAGGCCTTTTGATGCATGACTTGATTTTGGGCTTGTAGGAACAAGCCGGCTCATGCTGGGTTGACTTGGGAGTCAGGTTGGAGATGGGTCTCTCCTCTTTCATGTAAGCAAGAGGGTAGAACTAGTTCTCCTTGAGTGGGGCCGGGAATGCTGGCTTGGTAGATGTTTGGGACCTTCATTGTTTTGGTGAAGGTCTTGGGGACCAAGTCTTGGGATAGACCTGGTCGTTTGCTGGTCGAGGCTTCGTGGGGCTGCCACGGGCTTCGGGCCTTCTGGTGCTCGCCTTTGGTGTCACGGTAGTGACACGTTGAAAGGCGTGTTTCTGCTTCTTGGAAGGAGCAGTTTGTTCCTCGGGAAGTGGGAATGGTCCCAGCATCCCAAAGACAATAGTCCGGGGAGTCGAGGTCAACCCGGAGCTTAGAGAGTTGCCGAGGGAGTTGACGCTTCGGCAGCTGATGGGGAGCTTGTAGGTGCGCGTAGTTTGCTTCTGTTGAAGCATGAGTTGGTGCTTGCTTTCATCGAAAGTAATGGTAAGCGATGCTGCCATTGTTAGTTTTTTTCGAAAATTTCTTAAACAAGACCACATCCATTAGTAATCACAAGAATATAATGATCATAAATGGGAAGTTCTATGGTTTTGTCTTTTCAAATTGCTCGAGGAAGATGACCCAAGCAATATGAAGAAGCCAAAACGCCATAGAGGGTACAATTGTTCTGATCGCAGGTATGGTAAGCCCAGAATGAGCGTCCCAGTGACTGCTAGAAGCAATTGTGAACTTAAATTCGACTTATCGAGAAGCAGAGCTTGCTCTAGGTAAGAAGAATATAAAGTTGGAGTTACAAATGTGCCGGTCGCAATATAGTAGACCCTGAAAGGGCGTACTAGTACCGCTAGAAACAAATGTTTTGAGACCGCATCCATGAGATGAGATTCTCTGTTTTGAAAGGTCAAGATTGGATTCATCAAAGAGAGCAGATGGTATTCCGATCTGAACACAGGCTCAGCGATTTCCGCGAGCGCCAATGCTCAGAAAGAAATGAACCATAATTTCTCGGATCTGAATCAAAAAATGACGACTTTTTTTTTGAAAGGCCAATATCGGGTTCTTCAAAGAGAGCAAAAGGCACTCCAATCTGAACACGGGCTCAGCGATTTCCGCGAGCGCTAGTGCACAGAAAGGAGAAGACCAAGATTTCTCCAATCTAAGCCCAAAATGACGGAAGTTTTTTTTTTTGAAGTTTTTTTAAAAAAAATTTTTTTTTTTAAATTAAAAAAAAAAAATTTAAGATTTTTTTTTGAAATTTTTTTTATTTTTTATTTTTAAAAAAAAATTTTTTGGAAAAAATTTATTTAAAAGATGAGAGAGTACACATAGGCCTCCTAACCCGGTTTTATAAAATCTCGATTGATAGAATTGCCCCCAGGTAAGGGTAGGATTACTTAATGAACCCGTTTGGAGGACCCTTGCCTAGAACAGTCAAGCTATCTCCACACTCTGGACAAGGCTTTTCTTGAGTCAACCATGATCAAAGAACGCAGTTGGTTTAACCTTAGTGGTCAATGTCTTTTCTTTTGTTTATATATATATATATTTTTTAGATCTTTAATGAACTCATCGAAGAGAAACGATGGCCCAAAACCTTAGTCGAATAGGCTCAACATTTCTGCAAACACGATGAACGATAGGAAAGGATCAAGGTTTCTCAATTTTGAATCCAAAATGAAAAATCTAATTTTTTATATATTTTTTTTTTGAAAAGAGAAAGAGTGGAAATAAATTCAAAGAATTAGAAATTTTCAAAAAATCTCATGTCAATTTTTTTAGATGCGGAATCCAACATAGGCCACCAATTAGAAAGTAGCCAAGGAATCAAGAAAAGAAGTATAAGCATAGAGCAATAGATATGATATGCAAATATTTCATTTCTAGCATCGTGTTCTCAAATGAACGGGTCCCACCGGGTGTGCCAGATTGATGGACCGCGCTTCTGCCTGGTTCTACCGAGGTCGGCGGATGTGGGAGTCCGTTGGGTCCGACCCTTTCGTAACCGGGGGACAGAGGCGTGCATCAACATTTTTTTGTGTGGGTGTGCCAGATTTTCTATTTTACTTGGAATTGCAAGTGGTGATCCGGAGATCAACCTTCGCAAGTAAAAAGGAAATCAACTTTTTTCAAGTTTTCCATTGCACATATATTTAAGAAAAGAGACATTTTCTTGATTTACTGTGAAAGGCGATTTTTTTTTGCATTTATAGCCGATTTTTGGCGTTTATAGCTGATTTACAATTCTTATCAATAATGAAAGACAAGAGTTGTGATTTTTGTCTCTTTAAAAAAAATACAAACTACAATGAAAAGCAAGAAAAGGAGGATCTAACTTCTCAGGAGATTGTGGGGGACCCGTTCAGATTGACGGTCGCAAGCCATATGTGGACTTCGCCATCATCCATGCAGATGAGAACAGAGGATGCTATTGGTTCGCTTGGCTTGGCTATAACCTCAGGTTTTTAGAGGACAAAGACCAAAAGGAGGTCCTATGTCCAATAAAAATCTAAGTAGACGGGCTGAAAAGCCATGTCTAAGCCATTGGAGGCAGAAGGAGAAGGCAAGGACCTTGGGGGGGGGGGGTACCCGCCAAGGGACTTTTGTCACCTTGTAGCGGTGGTCGGTGTAAAACTTCCGCAGAGTTTTCTCTCTTAGATTTCTAATTAAGGATTTTCTGCAGTCTCTTGTGCTGTTGTCTGTGCTTTCTGTCTTTTCCGTCTTTCTTTCTTCTTGGAGAGCTCTCCTATTTATAGGCTTTTAGGTAGCCATTTAGGAGGGTTTATGAGCCTTAATTGTCATAAAGCCGCATAATGGGAGGAGTTACAAGATTTAATTCCTTTATATTGTAACTCCTTTTTCTTGGCTTGTGATTGGCCGGAGGAGATTAAGGGCATTTAATCGCCTTTAATCGCCATGATGGGAGGAGTTTCATAGGTTAAATGCCATGAATCTCTTGACTTGTAACTCCCGGATGCTTGCTTCTGATTGGGCCGTCCAAAGAAATGGATTAATGACTGTAATAAAGCTAGTCAATTAATCGCATTAAGTGGTCGCCGTGCAATTGAAGAGTCGCGGGCCGTGCCGCGTCTTTTGGGATTCTTCTGGCGATGATCATCGATGGATCTTCATGTAGATCAACATCGGATGACCATGTAACTTCAGGTGTTGGTTGCCAATAGTGGGTCGGAGCCATCTGTCCTGTCGATTTCTTGATCGGTCGGGTTGAAAGCACACTTTTTCTTGGTTGACCGGGTGGCGATCAATGTTGATTTCGATACTCTTGATGATTAACCCGTGTTTTTGACGGATGTCAGAGGATTTGGTGTCTCAAAAGTATGAATTTTGGAAAAAACCAGAGGCCGGAGGCTTCAAATCGCGAAAAAATAGCGAAAAATGGGGTTTACGGGGCCCACCGGGCGATCCCGGGCCCCAGGGTCGCCTGCGACCCTGGAGGGTTTTTCCCTCTTTTTGTCCTGTTTTGTGTCCGTTTTTGCTGTTTTTCAATTCTTGTTTCTTCTGTATTTTTCCTTGACATTTTTGATCATTTATTGGCCTGATTTCCCTATAGAAAACCTGATGAGAATCCTTGCATTTTATTTTGCAAAGTTTCCAATTTTCTGAGAAAGTCGAAGACTTTGTCGCGCAGAGCTGCCGATTTTCTATCAGAAGCTGAAACTGGGTCAAACGATGTCGGAATGACCTGAAATTTGGGGTGAAGCCTGCTGAGCAATAAATAAGACCAACCATAGGATTTTGTTTGAGTTTTGAATCCGTTTGGGGTCCTATCACCAGTAGACTTGCTTTTATCGCGATGAAGATGTCGCGGTTTGATGTGCGGTCAACCGATGTCCGATTGACTTGAAATTTGACAGGGAACCTATTGGAGTCATTTTAAGATGATCCATAGGCTCTATCTTGGAAACCATTGTCCCGGGAAGCTTCACCGCCGAGAGGCCTGATTTGGCTTCCGAGCGTCAAAGTCTGGTCAAATGTTGTCGAAATGACCTGAAATTTGACGTGTAGCCCTTTATAAGCATTTTGAAGCCGTCCATGTGCTTTTATCTTATTAGTGATGGCCTCGGTGGTTCTCGCCGACGAGAGGCTTGATTTAGCTGTTCGAGGGTTGATGTTGGGTCAAACATTGTCGGTTTGACTCGAAACTTGACGTGGAGCCTTTTGGATGTATTTTGAGACCATCCATCGGCTCTGATCGAAGATTTGGTGTCTCCGATGTTTTCACCGCCGGGAGCTCCTTTTCAGCTGCCGGAGAAGCGAAGTTACCCCAAATGATTTTGAAATGGCCCGAAACTTCTTGTGTACTCCTCTTTTGGCTGTCTTGAAGGATCTTGCAGTTTTTGTTTGATTCTGACAAGATTTGATTTTTTTGGAAGTAGCATTACCTATTTATGGCAGGTTGCGACTTCATGTAGCTCTTTGGATCTTGAAGAGGCAAAGTGACATTTTTGGTGTCAACAGAGGCTTACACGTCTGATCAAGAAGAGAGGATGGAAGGCAGTTCGCGAGTGCCGGGTACCAAGGATCCGGCGGCCAAATTCAGGCACGGGTCCTCGTCTTCCGCAGCGCCTTCTTCTACCAGCGCCAGCGCGGCTTCGGGCTCGAGGGGCGCCGCTGTTTCTTCCGCCCTCGTCATTACACTGAGCGAGGGAGCACGAAGACGCTCTCCGGATCGCACGAGGGACGGGTCTCCACCCGGAAAGAAGTCTAAGGTGGGGGAGAAAGACTCGGGGGCCGAGCAGGCCCTTAAAGACAAGACGCCTGCATGTGCTCCTGGAGGTAAGGCTCCCCCCTGAAAAGAGTGCGCCAGCGAGCAGGGCTGCCGCCGAGACGGTTCGCGATCTCAGTGTCCCTTCAGGGCAAGGGTCCGGATCGGCCTCCAGACCTCGCGCTGTCCCGGCAACGTGGAGGCCGAAGCTGGAGACTCAGCCCGGGAGGCCCTTAAATGTGGAGGACCGGGTATTGGGGAGCCCTCTCGTCATCGGGGCTCTTGCTAAAGCTTGCGCCCTTTCGCGTGACGTGGAGCAGCACGCGAAGTTCGACAACGAGAGTCTGCTGGCCTCGGCGATCCAGGTTGCTCTCCTTGTAAGTATTCTCGATGCACTTCTGATGTACTTTATTCTGGCTACTCCCGCCTGATTCGTTTTCTTTTACAGAATGTGGAGAGGCTTCAGTTGGTGGTGGAAATGAGCGATAAAAACGTCTATAGGATCACTCAACTGGTGTCCGAGAGGGAGAAGCTGAGGAAGGAGCTGGCGGACTTGAAGAAGAGCAACGCCGAGCTGAATGCACAGCTGGAGGTGGCACTGGTCAGCATTACCGATCTCACATCGACGACCCACCAGCTGAGGGGTGAGATCTGGGTGAAGACGAAAAGGCTGGCCGAGATGGAGACTGAGCAGGCAAAACTGAAGGCAGAGTCGGCGGCAGAATCGATGAGGCAGTGTGCCGAAGTGCTCGCTAAACGTGCCCAAGTGGAGAAGCTGCAAAGGGAAAATGCCACACTGACAGCTGGCCATGCCAAAGTGGAGAGGCTGCAGAAGGAGAATTCTGACCTCAAGTCCTCACTGCAGGCCGAAGCCCAAGCCGCCTTTCAGAAGGGAGTGGACCAGGCCACGGAGGAGTATGAAAGACAAGTGGAGGAGATAACCTCCGTTCTGTTCGAGGAGGGATGTCTGGCCGCATTGAAACAGGCGGGGGTTCCTGAAGAGCACCCGGTCTATCAGAACCTGCCGAAGTACTGTGGCCCAGAACCCGAGCCGAGTCCCGCTCCACCGACTGAGAGTGCCCAGGTTGAAGCTCCTGCTGCTGACCCTCTCTTAGACGGTGCTCCACCTATTCCTCCAGCGGACGGTGCTCCATCCGTCCCTTCTGCGGGCGACGCTCCATTTGCCCCTCCTGTGGGTGATGCTCTATCTGCCCCTCCTGCAAGTGATGCTCCAGAGACGGTCGTGGGTGCTGCAGAGATGGCCCGTCCTTCGAAAAAGCAATGAGGTCGCTGACCAAGTCGCCGAAGTTCTTGTAGCTTTTGAACACTGTATTTTCTGCTTTCAGATTGTAGTCCTTTCACCTTTTGAAATGTAATGTGAATCAGCTTGTAATCTCTTCTTCCTTTAAATGAAAAGCCAAGTTGTTCAATTGAGCTTTCTTCTTTCTTCTTTTTGAGTTCGGCTGGATGCTGTGACGTGAGAGTTCTGAGTTGGGAAGAGGGTACCCAGCGGTCTTCATGATTATCCGCCTTGATATCCCGCATTCTGAGGCTCATAAATAGCAATAAGTATAGCGGTACGGCCGATGCGGAAAATGAGCAGATGGCCCCACATGTCACCATCGGAACCATCAGTCAATTTATAGAAAAACATGCGCTCCACGGGAGGCATGGGAGACCTCTCCCCATTAATGGGCCCTTGAGTACCGAGCCCTTCTTCCTCCTATAAATAGGGGCGGTAAGTGATGGACCGCGCTCCTGCTTGGTTCTACCGAGGTCGGCGGACGTGGGAGTCCGTCGGGTCCGACCCTTTCGTAACCGGGGGGCAAGGGCGTGCATCAACATTTCTTTTTTTGTGGGTGTGCCAGATTTTCTATTTTACTTGGAATTGCAAATGGTGATCCGGAGATCAACCTTCGCAAGTAAAAAGGAAATCAACTTCTTTCAAGTTTTCCATTGCACATATATTTAAGAAAAGAGACATTTTCTTGATTTGCCGTGAAAGGCGATTTTTCTGGCATTTATAGCCGATTTTGGCGTTTATAGCCGATTTTTGGCGTTTATAGCCGATTTTGGCGTTTATAGCCGATTTACAATCCTTATCAACAATGAAAGACAAGAATTGTGATTTTTGTCTCTTTTAAAAAAATACAAACTACAATGAAAAGCAAGAAAAGGAGGATCTAACTTCTCAGGAGATTGTGGGGGACTCGTTTAGATTGACGGTCGCAAGCCATATGTGGGCTTCGCCATCATCCATGCAGATGAGAACAGAGGATGCTATTTGATTCGCTTGGCTTGGCATAACCTCGAGTTTTTAGAAGACAAAGACCAAAGGAAGGTCCTATGTCCAATAAAAAACCGAGTAGACGGGCTGAAAAGCCACATCTAAGCCATTGGAGGCAGGAGGAGAAGGCAAGGACCTTGGGGGGGGGGGTACCCCCCAAGGGACTTTTATCACCTTGTTGTGGTGGCCGGTGTAGAACTTCCGCAGAGTTTTCTCTCTTTTTCCTTTCTCTGGATTTCTGTGCTTTTTTCTCTGATTTTTCTGATGCTTTCTGATTCTTTCTGATTGTCTTTTCTTCTTGGAGAGCCCTCCTATTTATAGGCTTTTAGGTAGCCTTTTAGGTGGGTTTATGGGCTTTTATTGTCATTAAGCCGCATAATGGGAGGAGTTACAAAATTGAATTGTTTACTTTGTAACTCCTTTTTCTTGGCTTCTGATTGGCCGGAGGAGATTGAGGGCATTTAATCGCCTTTAATCGCCATGATGGGAGGAGTTTCATGGTTTAAATGCCATGAATCTCTTGACTTGTAACTCCCGAATGCTTGCTTCTGATTGGGCCGTCCAAAGAAATGGATTAATGACTGTAATAAAGCTAGTCAATTAATCGCATTAAGTGGTCGCCGAGCAGCTGAAGAGTCGCGGGCCGTGCCACGTCTTTTGGAATTCTTCTGTTGATGATCATCGATGGATCTTCATGTAGATCGACATCAGATGACCATGTAATTTCAGGTGCTTGTTGCCAACAGCGGGTCGGTGCCATCTGTCCTGTCGATTTCTCGATCGGTCGGGTGGAAAGCACACTTTTTTTGGTTGACCGGGTGGCGATCAATACTGTCTTTGATACTCTTGATGATTTACCCGTGTTTTGGACGGATGTCAGAGGACTTGGTGTCCCAAAAGCATGAATTTTGGAAAGTACCAGAGGCTGGGCCCTTCGAATCGCGAAAAAACGGCGAAAACCGGGGTTTCCGGGGCTTTCCCGGCGACCCCGGGGTCCATGGTCGCCAGCGACCCTGGCCCAGGGTCGCAGGGGTCTGCGACCCTGGGGGGTTTTCCCCCTTTCGTGTCCCGTTTTGCGTCCGTTTTTGCTTTTTTCTGATTCTTTTTTCTTCTGTACTTTTCCTTGACATTTTGACCATTTATTGGCCTGATTTCTTTGTAGGAAACCTGATGAGAATCCTTGCATTTTATTTTGCAAAGTTTCCAATTTCCTGAGAAAGCCGAAGACTTTGTCGCGCAGAGTTGCCGATTTCCCGTCAAAAGCTGAAACTAGGTCAAACGATGTCGGAATGACCTGAAATTTGGTGTGAAGTCTCCTGAGCAATAAATAAGACCAACCATAGGCTTTTGTTTGAGTTTCGAAGCCGTTTGGGGTCCTATCACCTGCATACTTGCTTTTTGTCGCGATGAAGATGTCGCGGTTTGATGTGTGGTCAACCGATGTCCGATTGACTTGAAATTTGACAGGGAACCTATTGGAGTCATTTTAAGATGATCCATAGGTTCTGTCTTGGAAACCATGGTCCCGGAGAGCTTTTGTCGCCGAGAGCTCCTTTTCGGCTGTCGGAGAAGCGAAGTTAGGCCAAATGATTTTGAAATGGCCCGAAACTTCTTGTGTACTCCTCTTTTGGCTGTCTGGAAGAATCTTGCAGTTTTTGTTTGATTCTGACAAGATTTTATTTTTGGAAGCAGCATTGCCTATTTATGGCAGGTTGCGACTTCATGTAGCTCTTCGGATCTTGATGAGGCAAAGTGACATTTTTGGTGTCAACAAATGCCCCCTCGAGGTACAGCGGCGAGTTGCTTAACTTTTGTAGTCGATGTGCCTCGAAGAGATTTTTTTTTGAAGGAGAGCCTGTGACTTGACCAAGAGTCTTTGAGCAATCTTTCTTTTTGGTATTTGTAGCCTTTTGAGCTTCCAGGGGAATTTTATGGTAGTGAAAGGGATCACGTACCATCTCGAGGCAAAGTTTTGAAGATGACATCAGGGATGTGGATTTGGGTTTTGACCTTGTGACCTAACAGGCTATATATGGCAGGTTAGGGGGTCGGGTTTGGTTTTGATCGTGTGACCCAACAAGCTGTATGTGGAATGTTGGGGGATCAATTTTGGTCTTGATCTTGTGACCTAACAGGCTGTATGTGGCAAGTTAGGGGATCAGGTTTTTGTTTTTGGTTTTGGTCTTGTGACCTAACAGGCTGTATGTGGCAAGTTAGGGGACCAGGATTTGGTTTGATTTTTATGAAATGTCAATTTCAAGATTTTGGCTCAATTTGGTAGACGAGGCTGGATGGTTTGATTTTTGGAAGCTCATGGGGCTCGGAATTTTCTTTTGTATGGTCCAATCAACTCAAAAGAGGCATGGAACCATTTTTGTATGCTCTTGGTAAGAGGGATTTCTCTTTGACTAAAAGCCCAAAATTTTCTTTTTTTTTTTTTTTTTTTGTGCCTAGGTGGTCAAACCTGGCTCATATGGGCTAACCCATGGGACCTTAAGCTTTTGAAATGGCTTAGATCTCATGTGGTGTCATTTTTGTAAAGAATATCCAAAAATATCTCATTTGGATAGAGAATATCTAAGAATATCTTTACTTGGAGAGAATCTCTCATGATCCCTTTATTTTTGGGATAGAATATCTCAAGATATCTTTCTTTTGGGAAAGAATCCATCATAGATTGATTTTTGGGAGAAAATCTCTCAAGATCCCTTTATTTTGGGATAGGATATCTCAAGATATCTTTCTTTTGGGAAAGAATCCGTCATAGATTGATTTTTGGGAGAAAATCTCTCAAGATCCCTTTATTTTGGGATAGGATATCTCAAGATATCTTTCTTTTGGGAAAGAATCCGTCATAGATTGATTTTTGGGAGAAAATCTCTCATTGATTTCTTTTTGGGAGAGAATCCCTCAAGATATCTTTCTTTTGGGAAAGAATCTTTCTAATTTCTTTCTTTTGGTAAGGTTACTAATTAGTAACACTTACCTCTTTCTTCTTTCCTTCTTTGGTTTGCTCTCCTCTATAAAAGCAAGGAGAAGGTTGGATCTCTTGCTCTTATTACTTTCTTTTGCAATAATCTCAAGAGGGCTTCAAGACCAAGAGCTTTTCTTCTTCAAGTTCTTCAAGAGTTTTCTTCTTCTTCTCCATCAATGGCTTCAAGTAAGTTCTCCTTTTTTTCAAGAAAACTTCATTGTAGGAAAAAAAGTTCTTTCTCTTTTTTTTGTTTCTTTCTTTTTCTTTTCTTCTCTTTCTTTTCTTTTTTTTTTCTTTTCCACGTGTTTTCCCCTTTTTTTTTTTTTTTTTTTTTACACGTGTTTTTTTTTTTTTTCTTTCTTTTCTTTTTTTTTTTTCATGTTTTTTTTTATTGTGTGGGCCGTACGGACAGATCCGTACGGATCTGGCCGTACGGCCACGTGGCCTGTGGGCCAGCCCGTTTTTTTTTTTTTTCCCTCCCCCTTTTTTTTTTTTTGAGAGAGTTTCTTTTCTTTCTTTTTTTTTTTTGTTTTCTTTCCCCTCTTTTTTTTTAGAGAAAGTTTCTTTTCTTTTTTTTTTTGCTCATCATGATAATGCATTTTTTTCGCAAATCTAGATGTTCATGCATGCCTTTAATTTGTAAATTAAATTTGTAGCATGATGTGATTGCATACCTGAAAGTGTTTGCAAATTTGGGAACTTGGAGCTCGCAGTGATGTTGAGCCCTTCCTGATTTTGCGGAGACTTTTAGGTTTCGAAAGTTTGGAGTTTCGGAGCTCGCAGCGATGTTGAGCCCATCTTCAAGCTTTCTATTTCTTTCGGGATAGTTCCTTTTCTTCGGAATTGCCCCGTCATCATGTCAAAATTTTGCCAGATTTTTTTTTTAGCGAGATTCTGTCATTTTGATGTTTGATCTTTTTCTTTTCCATCCTTTTCAGGTGGTTCCTCCAGAGCGAACAAGGGTAAAGAGCCTGCTACAAGCGTACCTCGTCGATCTTCTAGGTCCTCTAATCCGGCCGTTCAGCAGGCTTTCGAGAAGGTCCAGTATGTTGAGAGAAATCTGGAAGAGTGCGACTCCCTCAACAGAGATGAGATGAGGGCAGCGACTGATCACTCTCAAGGGAGAGGAATTCTATAAGATCATGGTAAGCAGTCGTCCATGGGTGATGGAAGATCAGAGCATTTTGCCCAAGCCTACCTTCTTCTTTGGTGATGCAGTCCCTGACGACATTACATACCAGAGGAGATCTTTTCAGTTTTCCTTCACAGCAGATGGTGAGAAGAAGACTGTTACTACCCGGTCGATGTTTGATCGCACCGTCTCGATTCTGAGCCTTGCCCCCACGTGCCCCAAGAGGGAAGATCCTCCAAGCTGGGTGAGAAGGACAAATGTAATCAAGACCGGGGTTTTTGTTGGCGGTTCTCCTGGATATACGGAGAGGTCGCCTGTTGACATGGACCTGTTGATGCCATCCAGCGGCTACCAGGGCTCTGATTATCCGTCGGTCGATTTGAGACCGGTGGGCCTTGGTATTTTCAGTGGTGACGGCAGCAATTTGATCAAGCCTTTCCGACTTCGTGGCCGCTTCAATGCTGACTCCGAGTGGAAGTCGTGGACTGATCGCGTCCTGCTGATTGGTGGCGCCATTTTGAAGGAAGCCGGGATTTTTGATGCGGTCCGAGCTTTAGGGAGACCGTGATCTTTTCCGACGAGGCCTTCATGGCTATGCTGGAGTCATTCCTCCCACAAACCAATACCTTCGTTGTGACGAATGGTGAGATTGGTTTTTCTTTGAAGGAGTTTAGCGCCATTACCGGACTGCCCATCCTCGGCAAACTCTATGAGGAGTTTATGCCGATTGACAGCGTCCTCGAGGGGCAGTCTGAGGAGTTCAGGCTTTTATACTTTCAGCTCGTCGCCTTCTATGATTTCTTGAAGGAGAAGGGGGGTTCGAAAGTTAGATCCAGCAGCTGGAAGAGTTTTAGCTCTTCATTCCCTAACTTTTTTGATAGTAGGGAGTCTTCTGATAGCATGACCCAGGAAGCTGGAGCTCAGGATCCAAAGAAGATCTTGGTCATGCAAGAAGAGTTGAGAGATTTCTGTGCAAGTACAAACGCCATATGTCCTGACATTGCACTGCGGAGAGATCTCGCTGTTTACCTCACTTATTGGCTTGGTGAGGCTGTATTTGCTGGAGGAGATGGAACGCACATCAGGCCGCATTGTATTTTCCCGGCTTGTCAGATGGCGTTTGGAGAGCAGCTTGCTTTGGTGCCTGCTCTTTACTCCTATCTATGTACCGAACTGCAGGCTGCTGCTTTTTTGGTTTGGCTTGGGCTCCCCATGAATAGGGTATTTTCAGCCCATATCTTTTATTCGTGGTATGTATACCACTGTCCTGGCTTCCATCGGCTGGGTGCTGCACAGGATGATGATCCTCTGATGATTCGACTGGCTAAGGGCAAAGCCGTGTCCGAATCACTTTTGTTTGCCCGCATGAGGATCCGACGGTTCAGGGACGTCGAGATGGGGCAATCTTCAGTAAAGCTTTCTCCGGAGTTGCGGAAGAAGGCTTTTGATTTTGGTGCCTCCCGAGACTCTACTAGGGCGGGGTCGGGAAGGCATTATTCCTTGAAAAATGCAGAGAGAGAGTGGCTTTTCAGCATACGTGTCGGCACAATGGTGTACCGCAGACATCTTTTCGTCGATATCCAGCCGTATGTACCCTCTCGCTTTGCTTTGCAGCTTGGCTTTTCTCAAGGCGTTGTTGGAGCGCCTTCAAGCATGGTGAAGCGCTTTGGAGGCTTACAGGACGGGAGAAATGCATGGGCTTTCTATAGTGCTGAAGACACTACAGCCATGATTTCTTATCCTGTGTTGCTGACTTCCCGGACTGCCGGCTTTGCGAAGTGGTTCGCGGAGAGCTTCTCGGCATATCGGGGACTTTCCAGGAAGGAGCTTGATGTGAAGCTGGCATCTGGAAAAGGCCTTGGAAAGTCGGATGGCATCCGGCGAGAGGAAGTTTGGTCCTTCCTTTCTGGAGAGAAGCACAAGATAGGCTTTCTCGGTGACCAGGGCGTCATCGGTTCTGAAGCTGTTCGAGAAATACCTGACGAGGCTTTGGAGCAGCTAGAACAGGAGGAAGCCGGACTTGGCGCTTGGATGCAAGCGGCACAGAGGCAAGCTTCCGTGGAGTCTACTGGCAAGAGCAGACCATCCAGTGATGAGTCAAGTGGGAAACCTGACTCTGACGGCGGGGCAGGTTCCTCTAAGAAGCGAGCCGCAGAAGTAAGAGGAGGAGGAGTCATCATAGTAGCAAGGGGCAGCATGAGGGCTCTCCTAACTTGGAAGTTCCTCTTACTATCAATGAGGATGTGCCAGTGGATGCTGACGAGCCTCCGGAGAAGAGAAGCCGAGAAGAAGAGACCGTCGGTGAAGGTATGATTCTTCCTTTTTCTCTTTCCATTTCTTTTCATGGGATTTTTCCATGTTATGATTTGCTTCTTGTTTCTGCTTTTCTTCTCTTTTTTTTTTAGCAGAGGAAGACTTGGTGATGCCTGAGGTCCCAACCGATGAGGTGGTGATGGATCCTGTTGAGGCACCTGAAGAAGAACCGAGGGACTCTGGAGTAAATCCAGAATCTCCAATTGGTACGACTTCTTTTGCTCTTTTTTTTTTTGTTTGTGACTTGGCTTGCTAACACAATTTTTTTTTTTTGCCAGCTGACTTGCCACAGGGTTCTGATGACTTTGAACCATCGATGGACGCAAATGTTGATGATGCTTTCGATGAGTTCATGGAGGAAGAAAGTGTTCCGCCAGTCGTCGAAGAAGGTATTTTGTAGTTATAACTCTGATAATGATTTTCAAACAGGATTATATTCATACCTTTTTGCGTTTCTTTGGCAGGTTTTGAAGTGACAGAGGAGAGTCCGTCGCTTCCTTCAGAACCAGAGCAAGAGATGCCAGAGGCTGATCCAGAGGTAGAGACTCCTGGGACTAGTTCTGACAATGTTGAGGAGATACCTCGTGCTGAGATTCCTTCCCGAGCAGGAGCAGCTTCAACTGGAAAGAGTTCTTTTATTACTCTTCCAACAGGTGATGACATGAGCAGCCGACCAACGGAGTTGGGCGAATCTTCAACTGGACCATCTCTTCTTTTTGCGAAGAAGGTGGTGGTGCGAGTTCTGAGCTCTTGGATTGAGACTCTGCTTTCTGGGCACTTAGATGCCGGATTTGGGATGATCCAGCATGTGCGTGAGATTCTCGGTGATGCCGAAGAGGCTGGTCTGGATGTCACAAGTGCCAGGGCGATCGTTGATAGGATCATTGAGCTGGGGGTGACAGGTGGTTTGAGACCATGGGTTTTCCTGATGACCAGTTCTTCAAGGAGATGTTCCTGGACCCTGCGGATAAGGCTCAATCTAACCTGGATGAGGCTACAGAAAGCAGGAAGCAGGTAGTCTGAGAGAAGAACTTAGAAGAGCTAAACATCATTGGCTGACACATGACCTTAACATCCTTGATAGGGAGGTCGATGAGGTTAGGAAACGTCTTGAGCATCTGCAGGCACAAGTCGCTGCCAAGTGGACTGTAATAACAGTTCTCTCTTATTTTTTTAGTACCACTTGTATTTTTTTTGGTACTTTTTTTTGTAGTGCTTGTGAGCACTTTCTTTTTTTTTTGGTACCACATGTATTTTTTTGGTACTCTCTTTTTTTTTGTTTTGTTATCCCTACGCTCACTTGAATCTTTTTGTGATAAAAGTAATTGCTAAATGGGATGCCCCTTCTTTTTTTTTTTGTTTTGTTATCCCTACGCTCACTTGAATCTTTTTGTGATAAAAGTAATTGCTAAATGGGATGCTCCTTTTTTTTTTTTTGTTTTGTTAGCCCTACGCTCACTTGAATCTTTTTGTGATAAAAGTAATTGCTAAATGGGATTTGATCAAAAGCTTGTCATTTTGTCAAAATCTTTTGTCAAATGGTTGTTTTGGCATGGAAGCCAGATTTTTGTTTGTGGCATGGAAGCCGATTTTGGCATGAGAGCCAGCTTTTTTTTTTGTGGCATTGATAGCCGAGTTTTTTTTTTTTTTGTGGCATCTATAGCCGGTTTTTGGTGGCATTGATAGCCTGTTTTGTTTTGGTGGCATTGATAGCCGGTTTGTTTTGGTGGCATTGATAGCCGTTTTTGAAATCCAAGTTTTTTTTTTTTTGTTTGTGGCATTGATAGCCGGTTTTGTTTTGGTGGCATTGATAGCCGGTTTGTGGCATTTATAGCCTGTTTTGATGGCATTTATAGCCGGTTTGGTTTTCAAAAAATGCAAGTATCGACTAAAAGTCGCCTCCCTGCTGAATGTTCTTGCAAGTATCGATGGAATGTCGCATCCTTGCTCATTCGGTTGCGAGTATCGATGGAATGTCGTATCCTCGCGGATTTGGGTGCAAGTATCGATGGAATGTCGCATCCTTGCTTTTCAAAAATTTTGGTTTTGCGGGTACTGACTTGATGTCGTTTCCCCACGATTTTTTGAAATTTGTGGTTTTCTCGAACCTTTGGGTTATGGATATCAACTGAAATGTTGCGTCTCCACAGTTTTTTAGGTTTTTTCGAACCTTTGAAATTTGGGTTGTGGATATCAACTGAAATGTTGCATCTCCACAGTTTTGGATTTTGCAAGTATCGACGAAATGTCGCTTCCCTGCGATTTTGGAAGTGTCGAACGTGGTTCGCTTGCTTCCGATTTGTGCGAGTATCGACTAAGCGTCGCTTCCTCGCGGTTTTTGAAAAACCATTTTTTTTTTGTTTAAAGACACGAGGGTCATAAGTTTTGACCTAAAACCATTTTGACGGTAAAAGGCAGGGTGGACTAGGGTGGAAATCCCTGAATCCGGATTTTGTTTCAAACCATGAATTTTGGGTTCAAGGGTTGAAAATTTTGGTCAAGTTAGGGAAAGGTTCCTGAACTTGGATATATATTTTTTGAACAATGAAACGATGAAAGTAAGCATTGTTTTAGATTTCTAGAAATTTCAACATTTGATATGAAAATTCTAAAAAAAGGGTGGGTTTGGCGAGCGTGTACCTGGAAACCGGTTTTGGCCGTACAGGCATTGCTCTTACCCCAGTTGGGGTAAGTCTTCAAGGGTAGTACCGCTTTAAGAACTTGCCATTGATGGGCAGCATACATCTGTCACCTTCCATGTTTAGGAGTGCGTATGCGCCATTGGAGAAAACTTTGTCGATGACGTAGGGTCCCTCCCATCTTCGGCTCAAATTTGCCTTTGGACTTGTGAGCGAAGACCACTGGTCTTTTTACCGCAAGAACCAAGTCATTCTTTTTGTAGGCGCGTTGCCTGACCTTTTTATCGAAAGATCCTGCCATACGTGCTTGGTAAAGTTCAATGCTTTGTTGAGCTTCGAGCCGTCTCTCATCGAGATTGTCCAGCTCATGGAGTCGTAATTTGACATTGCTTTCTTGAGTCATGTCATTTTGCAAGGATACCCTTAAGGAAGGAATTTGTACTTCCAAGGGCACAACAGCTTCGCATCCATAGACCAAGGAGAATGGTGTGCTATGGGTTGGTCCTCGAACGGTGGTTCGATAGGCCCACAAAGCTTCAGACATTTTGTCGCTCCAGTCTCTTTTGTGATTAGAGATCATTTTTTTGAGGATTTTGCAGAGTGTCTTGTTGAAAGCTTCTGCTAACCCGTTTGCTGCCGGATTGTATGGAGTCGAAGGACAGCTTTGAATTTTGTATTTGTCGCAGAACCTGTAGAATCGATGATCCCGGAACTGTGGTCCGTTATCATGGACGAATCTTTTGGGTATGCCGAAACGACAAATGATGTTGGTGCGCAGGAACTGAAGGACTGATGAGGTCTTCATTTCGTTAAACGCAAATGCTTCTGACCACTTGGAGAAATAATCCGTAGCGGCGAAGATGAAGCGATGACCTTTGCTTGAAGGGGGAGAAATAGGACCTATGATGTCCATACCCCAGGCTTCGAAAGGCCATGAGATCGCTGTAGGATGCAGCCATTCTGGAGGCATGTGAATGTAATCTCCATGAACTTGGCATTGTTGGCAGCGCTTGGCAAATTGCATTGCGTCAGCTACCATGGTAGGCCAGTAATATCCTAACCTTTTTATCTGATCATAGAGCTTAGGTCCAGCCTGATGAGCTCCACAAAGACCAGCATGAACTTCTTTGAGTGTTTCTTCAGCCTCTTGTTGTGACAAGCAGCGTAGAAGTACTCCGTTGAAGGATTTCCTGTAAAGGATTTTTGAAGGAATATCCAAATGGAAGCTTGGGGTTCGCCTTTGGATGCTTACCCGTTCTTTTGGATCTTCGGGTAGGATTCCGAACATAATGTAATCAATGAACGGATCCCTCCAGTCGCCAATTGAAGTTTGAAGGATTGAAATCCGACTTCCTACCACTTGGTGGCATTCAGCAACTGCTTGGTGTGTGTTAAGAGGAGGATGTACCTGGTGGTCTTCAGGGACTTCAGGCTCTGGATTGCGAGGAGGCTCGTTGACGCGTTCTTGCTCTTGTTCTAGAGCGAGTCGCTGCAAGATCCTTGCATATTCTTCAAGATCAGGCATGGGAGCCGGATCTTCTTCTTCATCATCTCTTTGTGGCTCAACATTGTTGGTTTCCACTGGAGTAATGAGAGGTGCTGGGTCAGCAGCATTTTCTTGTACAGCCTCTTGGTCTTCTTCATCATCAGACCAGGATCCTTGTGGCTGTAGGGGGTTATACCAGATTACTGGCATAAGATGAGACTCAGGAACCCATTCTTCATCGGAGAGATATTCTCCTGTTTCAAGGGACTTCTCCCACTCATCTGTGTAGTTGGATTCAAATCCATCATCGGTGTCGCTGGACTCGTATCCATCAACGGAGAATCCAACTACCGAATTGCAAGAGTATGATGTCTCCTGCATGGCTTCTCTGAATTGAGGTGGCATGAAATCACTGAGAGTGAATTTCCTTACCCCCTTTGAAGTCTCTGGAAGGGATGTTTTTGTTACCTCCAGTGAAGCGGTAGAGGAAGCCTCTGCCTTTTCTTTGACCTCTAGTTTTGGCTGGGTCTTCTCTTGCCGTTTGAGCTTGAGGAGATGTTTCCTAGCCTGCCTTCGCTGTTGAGCTGTAGGCTTTGTTTTCACGACCTCCCAATTTTCATCTTCCAGGAGATCGGGATGTACCCATATCGGTTGTCCGTCTGGTGTCGGGTAAGGAACCAGTTCCTCAGACGCTTCGATTGAGTTTATCACCTTGAAGGAAGTAGTGATCTTCTTCTTCGGTGATCTTGATGTTTGTCCACATGTCACCATGTTGACGGAGGCAGACCCATAGTTTTTGTCAAAGGTAATGACTCCGTTTTTCCACATCTCATTTATTTTCTCTCTCACAACGAAGCATTGATTGAGAGGATGCGAGATCATCTGGTGGTATGGACAGTACCGAGGATCGTTGGTTTTGCCAACATCACCCGGTCTTTTTGGTTCAGGCAAGGTGAGCTTGCCGTTTGCCACAAGAGCCCCGAAGATTTCATCAACATCTTCATCAAACGGGTATTTCTTCTCTACTCGTTCTTTGAAGGCATCAGAGAGTTCAGGTCTCTTACCAGCAGCTTTGTTTTCAGCTTTCTTTGATGGCTGAGGAGCTGGCTTGGTCTGCACATTGAGGACCTCTTTCTTCTTTGGCTTAGAGGTTGCAATGGCGGTTGGCTCTTTTCTTGATGATTTCTGACTGTTGAGGTCTTTAATCACCGTTTCAGCTTCCATGGAAGCTTCTAGGAGTTCTCCCAGGTTTTTTGATTTGTTGCCGATGATCATGGAGCGGATTCTGGCTCTCATGTTGTTTCGGCAGATGTCGACTAGCGACGCTTGTGGCAATACATCAGAGCATTTGTATGCCATTGCTTTCCACTTGTGAATGAAGTCATATGTTGATTCATTCTCCCCCTGTTTTAGGCTGCACAGCTGAGCCATAGTAGCGGGATGATCCTCACCTTTGAAGTGAGTCAGGAAGCGTGTCTCTAGCATGGCCCAATTTTGGATTGAGTCCTCCGGCAGAGTGGAGTACCAATCGAAGGCCGTACCTTTTAGGGTACTTGCAAAGAGGCGGATCTTGAGTGCATCTTGATCCGCGATAGCTCCCGTCAGGATCTTGAAGTGGATGACGTGCTGTCTGGCTGATCCTTTCCCCGTATATGTTTGGAGAGTAGGATGCTTGAATTTGGTGGGGAACGGGACCGAGTCCATCCATAAGGGATATGGTGGCTTGATCCCATGCTCCTTGAGTATATCCTCTTCTTTTGCTTTGGCGAGGATACCGTCTACGTCCTTTTTGGTAAGGGCGCGTGACTCATTTTCTTCTCTATTTACCTCGTCGTCTTGATGATTCGGAGGAGGTTCATTGTTCGCCTGATTTTGGAAGGCGAGGAGAAGGTTTTCCATCAGAGTTTCAATCCTCTGCTGGCCCTGTTCCAACTGCTGGATGCGGGTGATCGCATCTTCTGGAGGTGGATTGCGGGGTGGTGGCTCAGAATTTGTAGCCAAGACATTCATCCTTCGTGATTCGAACGAAGAAACTGTCCTGGTGACTGAGCTGGGGCTCATTCTTTTTGAAGAGGAGCTTGAGGAAGGATCACTCTGCTGTCCTTTGCTTGAAGGAGCAGGGGATTCTTCTGAATGTCTTCTTGTCCTCGAGACGCTGCGGGTCATTGGACGTCGGACATGGATTTTTGTTGCTGATTTTTGGCGCCTTCTGGTTTTTCCAACCATATGGACGGCAGCAACTTGGTTGGGTCTTTCTTTTTCGACCCATTTGGGAGAGACTTGAAGTGTGGGAAGCTGGGTCCTTTGCTTCTGTAGTCTCTTTTGTCGGTACGACGCGCGGCGGCGTATACGACGAGCAATTTGAGCTTCGGTCAGCTCTGACTAGGCTTTGACAATGAAGGATGTGCTCCCTCGGGCGCAGCAGCCGAGTCTGTCTTCTTTGTAGCTGGGCAAGGACAGGATGCGAACCCTATCCTTCGCCAGTTGCAGCGAAGCTTTGAATTTGTGAAGTTCGGCCCCTGTAGATATGAAGGGTCGAACTGCAGATTTGTAGGCCTTAGCAAATGCTTGTGGAGGCCTTGTGATGCATGACTTGATTTTGGGCTTGTAGGAACAAGCCGGCTCATGCTGGGATGACTTTGAAGTCGGGTTGGAGATGGGTCTCTCCTCTTTCATGTAAGCAAGAGGATAGAACTGGTTCTCCTTGAGTGGGGCCAGGAATGCTGGCTTAGTGGATGCCTGGGACCTTCTTTGTTTTGGTGAAGGTCTTGGGGACCAAGTCTTGGGGTAGACCTGGTTGTTTGCAGGTTGAGGCTTCGTGGGGCTGCCACGGGCTTCAGGTTCTGCTTCTTGGAGGGAGCAGTTTGTTCTTCGGGAAGTGGGAATGGTCCCAGCGTCCCGAAGACGATAGTCCGGGGAGTCGAGGTCGACCCGGAGTTCACAGAGTTGCCGAGGGAGTTGACACTTCGGCAGCTGATGGGGCGCTTGTAGGTGCGCGTGGTTTGCTTCTGTTGAAGCATGAGTTGGTGCTTGCTTTCGTCGAAAGTAATGGTTAGTGAAGCTGCCATTGTTAGTTTTTTCGAAAATTTTTGAAACAAGACCACATCCATTAGTAATCACAAGAATATAATGATCATAAATGGGAAGTTCTATGGTTTCGTCTTTTCAAATTGCTCGAGGTAGATGACCCAAACAATATGAGGAAGGCAAAATGCCATAGAGGGTACAATTGTTCTGATCGCAGGTGTGGTAAGACCGGAATGGGCATCCCAGTGACTGCTAGAAGCAATTGTGAACTTAAATTCGACTTATCGAGAAGCAGAGCTTGCTCGAGGTAAGAAGAATATAAAGTTGGAATTACAAATGTGCCGGTCGCAATACAGTAGACCCTGAAAGGGCGTACTAGTACCGCTAGACACAAATGTTTTGAGACCGCATCTATGAGATGAGATTCTCTGTTTTGAAAGGTCAAGATTGGATTCATCAAAGAGAGCAGATGGTATTCCAATCTGAACACGGGCTCAGCGATTTCCGCGAGCGCCAGTGCTCAGAAAGAAATGAACCATGATTTCTCGGATCTGAATCTAAAAATGACGAGTTTTTTTTTTTGAAAGGCCAATATCGGGTTCATCAAAGAGAGCAAAAGGCACTCCAATCTGAACACGGGCTCAGCGATTTCCGCGAGCGCCAGTGCTCAGAAAGAAGAAGACCAAGATTTCTCCAATCTAAACCCAAAATGACGGAAGTTTTTTTTTTTTTTTTGAAGATTTTTTTTTTTTTTAAAAAATCTTTTTTTTTTTTTTTTTTTTTTTTTATTTATTTTTATTATTTTTTTTTAAGATTTTTTTTTTTGAAAATTTTTTTTTATTTTTTATTTTTTATTTTAAAATTTTTATATTTTTTTTTATTTATTTTTTTTATTTAAAAGACGAGAGAGTACACATAGGCCTCCTAACCCGGTCTTATGAAATCTTGATTGATAGAATTGCCCCCAGGTAAGGGTAGGATTACTTAATGAACCCGTTTGGAGGACCCTTGCCTAGAACAGTCAAGCTGTCTCCACACTCTGGACAAGGCTTTTCTTTGAATCAACCATGATCAAAGAACACAGTTGGTTTAACCTTAGTGGTCTATGTCTTTTTTTTTTTTATATTTTTTATTTTATTTTTATTTTATGAATTCATCGAAGAGAAACCATGGCCCAAAACCTTAGTCGAACAGGCTCAACATTTCTGCAAGCGCGATGAACGATAGGAACGGATCAAGGTTTCTCAATTTTGAATCCAAATTGAGAAATCTAAAAATTTTTTTTTTTATATATATATATATATATATTTTTTTTATTTTTTAATGAACTCATCGAAGAGAAACCATGGCCCAAAACCTTAGTCGAACAGGCTCAACATTTCTGCAAGCGCGATGAACGATAGGAACAGATCAAGGTTTCTCAATTTTGAATCCAAATTAAGAAATCTAAATTTTTTTTTTTTATATATATATATATATATATTTTTTGATTTTTTAATGAACTCATCGAAGAGAAACCATGGCCCAAAACCTTAGTCGAACAGGCTCAACATTTCTGCAAGCGCGATGAACGATAGGAACAGATCAAGGTTTCTCAATTTTGAATCCAAATTAAGAAATCTAAAATTTTTTTAATATATATATATATATTTTTTTTTATTTTTTAATGAACTCATCGAAGAGAAACCATGGCCCAAAACCTTAGTCGAACAGGCTCAACATTTCTGCAAGCGCGATGAACGATAGGAACGGATCAAGGTTTCTCAATTTTGAATCGAAATTGAGAAATCTGATTTTTTTATATATATATATATATATTTTTTTTTATTTTTTAATGAACTCATCGAAGAGAAACCATGGCCCAAAACCTTAGTCGAACAGGCTCAACATTTCTGCAAGCGCGATGAACGATAGGAACGGATCAAGGTTTCTCAATTTTGAATCCAAATTGAGAAATCTGATTTTTTTAATTTTTTATTTTTTTTTTTTGAAAAGAGAAAGAGTGGAAATAAATTCAAAGAATTAGAAATTTCCAAACAAAAAATCTCATCTCATTTTTTTTTTTTGAATTCAACATAGGCCACCAATTATAAAGTAGCCAAGGAATCGAGAAAAGAAATATAAGCATAGAGCAAAATATATGATATGCAAATATTTCATTTCTAGCATCGTGTTCTCAAATAAACGAGTCCCACCGGGTGTGCCAGCTTGATGGACCGCGCTCCTGCTCGGTTCTACCGAGGTCGGTGGACGTGGGAGTCCGTCGGGTCCGACCCTTTCGTAACCGGGGGGCAAGGGCGTGCATCAACATTTCTTTTTTTGTGGGTGTGCCAGATTTTCTATTTTACTTGGAATTGCAAATGGTGATCCGGAGATCAACCTTCGCAAGTAAAAAGGAAATCAACTTCTTTCAAGTTTTCCATTGCACATATATTTAAGAAAAGAGACATTTTCTTGATTTGCCGTGAAAGGCGATTTTTTTGGCATTTATAGCCGATTTTGGCGTTTATAGCCGATTTTTGGCGTTTATAGCCGATTTTGGCGTTTATAGCCGATTTACAATCCTTATCAACAATGAAAGACAAGAATTGTGATTTTTGTCTCTTTCAAAAAAATACAAACTACAATGAAAAGCAAGAAAAGGAGGATCTAACTTCTCAGGAGATTGTGGGGGACTCGTTTAGATTGACGGTCGCAAGCCATATGTGGGCTTCGCCATCATCCATGCAGATGAGAACAGAGGATGCTATTTGATTCGCTTGGCTTGGCTATAACCTCGAGTTTTTAGAAGACAAAGACCAAAGGAAGGTCCTATGTCCAATAAAAAACCGAGTAGACGGGCTGAAAAGCCACATCTAAGCCATTGGAGGCAGGAGGAGAAGGCAAGGACCTTGGGGGGGGTACCCCCCAAGGGACTTTTATCACCTTGTTGTGGTGGCCGGTGTAGAACTTCCGCAGAGTTTTCTCTCTTTTTCCTTTCTCTGGATTTCTGTGCTTTTTTCTCTGATTTTTCTGATGCTTGTTGTGTGTTTTTCTGATTTTTCTGATGTTGTCCTTTCTTCTTGGAGAGCCCTCCTATTTATAGGCTTTTAGGTAGCCTTTTAGGTGGGTTTATGGGCTTTTATTGTCATTAAGCCGCATAATGGGAGGAGTTACAAAATTGAATTGTTTATTTTGTAACTCCTTTTTCTTGGCTTCTGATTGGCCGGAGGAGATTGAGGGCATTTAATCGCCTTTAATCGCCATGATGGGAGGAGTTTCATGGTTTAAATGCCATGAATCTCTTGACTTGTAACTCCCGAATGCTTGCTTCTGATTGGGCCGTCCAAAGAAATGGATTAATGACTGTAATAAAGCTAGTCAATTAATCGCATTAAGTGGTCGCCGAGCAGCTGAAGAGTCGCGGGCCGTGCCACGTCTTTTGGAATTCTTTTTTAGTTGATGATCATCGATGGATCTTCATGTAGATCGACATCAGATGACCATGTAATTTCAGGTGCTTGTTGCCAACAGCGGGTCGGTGCCATCTGTCCTGTCGATTTCTCGATCGGTCGGGTGGAAAGCACACTTTTTTTGGTTGACCGGGTGGCGATCAATATTGTCTTTGATACTCTTGATGATTTACCCGTGTTTTGGACGGATATCAGAGGACTTGGTGTCCCAAAAGCATGAATTTTGGAAAGTACCAGAGGCTGGGCCCTTCGAATCGCGAAAAAACGGCGAAAACCGGGGTTTCCGGGGCTTTCCCGGCGACCCCGGGGTCCATGGTCGCCGGCGACCCTGGCCTAGGGTCGCAGGGGCCTGCGACCTTGGGCCAGGGTCGCAGGGGCCTGCGACCCTGGCCCAGGGTCGCGGGGGTCTGCGACCCTGGGGGGGTTTTCCCCCTTTTGTGTCCCGTTTTGCGTCCGTTTTTGCTTTTTTCTGATTCTTTTTTCTTCTGTACTTTTCCTTGACATTTTGACCATTTATTGGCCTGATTTCTTTGTAGGAAACCTGATGAGAATCCTTGCATTTTATTTTGCAAAGTTTCCAATTTCCTGAGAAAGCCGAAGACTTTGTCGCGCAGAGTTGCCGATTTCCCGTCAGAAGCTGAAACTAGGTCAAACGATGTCGGAATGACCTGAAATTTGGTGTGAAGTCTCCTGAGCAATAAATAAGACCAACCATAGGCTTTTGTTTGAGTTTCGAAGCCGTTTGGGGTCCTATCACCTGCAGACTTGCTTTTTGTCGCGATGAAGATGTCGCGGTTTGATGTGTGGTCAACCGATGTCCGATTGACTTGAAATTTGACAGGGAACCTATTGGAGTCATTTTAAGATGATCCATAGGTTCTGTCTTGGAAACCATGGTCCCGGAGAGCTTTTGTCGCCGAGAGCTCCTTTTCGGCTGTCGGAGAAGCGAAGTTAGGCCAAATGATTTTGAAATGGCCCAAAACTTCTTGTGTACTCCTCTTTTGGCTGTCTGGAAGAATCTTGCAGTTTTTGTTTGATTCTGACAAGATTTTATTTTTGGAAGCAGCATTGCCTATTTATGGCAGGTTGCGACTTCATGTAGCTCTTCGGATCTTGATGAGGCAAAGTGACATTTTTGGTGTCAACAGTAAGCCTGCCAAAGAAGAGAGAAAAAAGAACCAAACCAGTAGCTCTTCTTATTTCTCATAGTGATGAGGACTTGTCCGCGTCTGCTAGTCATTCTGGCAGTTTCATTCTCTAGGAGTTTAGGAATCTTTGTTCTGAATGAACCCTCTGTGATTGAAGGCAACTTCCTCCGGGAGGGGTTGTCCCCGGCGGTCGTGGTCTGCGCGTTCTCGGAATATGGTCCCCGTGGACCACGTGTTCTCTGAACGCGGGTCCATGACCAACTCCCGCCTATGCGGCTGCGAGCAGATCAACTCCTGTCGATGCGGCTGGGAGTTGGTTGCAAAACCTGATCCTGCAGGGTCTTGTATGGCATTGAGGACCAGATCGAGAAGCCTCCGGGCTGAGGATCAATGAAGATCAGAGTCTCCAAGGAGCGGAACGGTGAAGATCAGAATCTCCAAGCTTCCCTTCTTTTTCTATTTTTAGAGGACTGCGAGCCTCCTTATTGTATTTTGCTTTTCTGCAACTCATGTAATGAGGAAAATACACTTAATAAGAAATGAAGTTTCTAATTCAAATGAACAGTGTCTCCTGTATCTCTGCATTTTTTCTGCACTTTACTGCTTTTTCTTGCATTTCTGTGCTGCTTTTCTCTGCACTTTACTGCTTTTTTCTGCATTGTTGTGCTTGAAAGTCCTTGGGATCCTAACCCTAGAGGGGGGGTGAATAGGGTGAGCTACACTTAATGACTAATTATGACCAATTTTAATTTCTTTAAAACAAACTAGTCACATGTGATGATTAACATACATAATGCGGAAGCTAAACAAAACAATCACCACAAAAGCAATCACCACTACACAAAGATTTATAGTGGTTCGGCCTTAATGCCTACATCCACTACCGGCTTGTGTTCCTCACACCCCACTGGATTTCCACTATTATGCTTTTCAAAAAGGCTAAGCAATAACCTCTACAACTATGCTTTTCTAGGCTAAGCAATAACCTTACAATGTGCTTTTATAGGCTAAGCAATAACCTTTACACAATGCTTTTCTTAGGCTAAGCAATAACCTTAATACATAAAAGATTTCTCTCAAAGAAAGTGGCTTCACAAAACACTCTTATGAGATTACAATTTAAGCTCTAATAAATTGCCTCTAAATAGGCGGATATGAAATTGTAAAACAACTCACACAAACACACTAAGAATTACAAAGATGAATGCTTATGATGTGTGTGTGTGAAAACTTCAATCAAGTTTAAAATTAAGCTCAATCTATTTTATGCTTAAAGCAATTCAAAAGTTTAATGCTCATAAAAAGATTTGATTGAAGTGTTATGCAAATCACATGTACACAAATACTAACTTGTAAATGATTTATGAAAATCAAGATGACACAAGTTGTGTGAAATTATTTATGTCTAAACATGTGATGCACATTCAATGTTGTTTTCAAAACAAATTAGTTTAACTAAAGTTCAAATGAATGAAAACAACAAAGATGATTCAAACAAGTTAATGAAACATGTTTATAAAACAAATCAAAGGTTTTGACAAAACATGATTAACAAAGTTTATAAAACAAACTTGGTTTGAATCAAGAAGTAGAATCCAATACAAATAGATCAAAGATTAAATATGATAAGGATTCAAAACATCATTGTTATCATGCTAAAAATCATTTACCAAAGATTTAAAACTAAGCATATAACAATTGATTAAGAGAGGTAAAGCTTACTTAGTGATTTAACTTCCTTAATCCAAGCTTGAGCTTTACTAATGACCCCCTTTGATCTCTCTTAGTTCATCCCCTTTTTCTTCTCTTCAAACACCTCAAGAAGGCTTGAGAGTTCCACTTTGATCAACACTTTTTCAATGGGAATGAACCCCTTTTTATACTCAAAAAGTTGAGTTCTGCGTGTCCTCGGTCGACCCCCAGCTTGGCTCGGTCGACCGACCCTTAACGGTCAAAAATCAGACCGTTTGAAAAATGCTCAACGGACACTTTCTCGGTCGACCCACAGTGTCTTCGGTCGACCGAAAGCATGGGTTCGGTCGACCGACCACACTGCGGGTCGACCCGAGCCCAAGGACCAAAAATCCCATTTTTTGCATATTTAAAGAGATTTCTTTGTGGGATCTTTGGGCCACTAAATCAAGCTTGGAAACATGATTTTAAATCATTCTAAGTATTTTAAAATCATGAAACATAAAAAGCCAAAAATCATTTGAAACTTTAAATCATTGGCTAGCTTGATTTGTAAAAATTCTTTTTCAAATAAAATGCATCCAAGATGAAAACCAAAACATGCATGAAACATATGATTTACAAGATTTAAAACAATGCATGTGTAAATCAAGATTTCAAGAATTTATAAATCAATGCATGTGTGAAAATTCATGAGATTAATAAAATGCTAATGCATCCATCAAATTGCAATAAACAAAATCCTAACAGTGCTGCTTTTCTCTTGGCCGAGGTGAACCCAGAAATTGGCCAAGGTGAAATCAGAATTTCGAGGATCTCGGCTATGCGATCCTGGGCCCGGGATTGATCTCGGAGGGTGTATGAACCCAGAGTTTTGGGAGCGACTGGGTGTATAAACCCTAAGTCAGTCCCTGGGTGCGTGGACCCAAAGTTTAGGGAAGACAAGGTGTATGAACCCGAGGTCAGTCCCAGGGTGTATGAACCCAGAGTTTTAGGAGCGACTGGGTGTATGAACCCTAAGCCAGTCCCTGGGTGCGTGAACCCAAAGTTTAGGGAAGACAGGGTGTATGAACCCGAGGTCAGTCCCAGGGTGTATGAACCCAAAGTTTTAGGAGCGACTGGGAGTATGAACCCTAAGTCAGTCCCTGGGTGCGTGAACCCAAAGTTTAGGAAAGGCAGGGTGTATGAACCCGAGGTCAGTTCTAGGGTGTATGAACCTAGAGTTTTAGGAGCGACTGGGTGTATGAACCCTAAGTCAGTCCCTGGGTGCGTGAACCCAAAGTTTAGGGAAGACAGGGTGTATGAACCCGAAGTCAGTCCCAGGGTGTATGAACCCAGAGTTTTAGGAGCGACTGGGTGTATGAACCCTAAGTCAGTCCCTAGGTGCGTGAACGTGAAGTCAGTCCCAGGGTGTATGAACCCAATGCTGCCGAACTCAGATAAGGTGGCACAGATTGATGACAGGGCGAAGGCTGCTTTTATTGATCATGAAACTCTCATTACATCTTAGAAAAAGAACTTCTTTAGGTGGGATGCATTCCATGGTCTCGGCAACTGTCTGCCTTCCAAGTCTTCGAGTTTGTAAGAAGATCGCCCCGCTACCGAGACCACCCTGAACGGGCCATGCCAGTTCGGTGCTAGCTTGCCTTCTTTTGGATCTCTGTCAACTGGGAGGGTCTTCTTCAGGACCAGTTCTCCTACTAAGAAACTCCTTTCCTGGACTCTTTCATTGTACCCTCTGGCTAGCCATTGTTGATAGTCGGCCAATCGTATGGCCGCTGCTTCTCGGCGCTCGTCGGCCAGGTCCAACTTCATTGCCAGGTTCATCTCGTTTCGGCCTTGGTCAACAAGCTCTGTTCTCAGGGTAGGGAGGACAATTTCCAAGGGAATGACCGCTTCCATCCCATAGGCCAGAGAGAAAGGTGTCGCCCAAGTGGAACGCCTCGGGGTTGTCCTGTACGCCCATAATACGCTGGGGAGCTCCTTTACCGATCTTCCTTTCGCCCTGTCTGTAAGACCCCGACCCGAGAGACCTCGATTAGAGTTAATTAAGTTGTGTTTTAGTTTTAGGTGTGTTTAGTGGTTTTTGAATTAGTTTGGGATTAGAATAGCTTTTGTAATAGCTTTGGGGAAATTTGAGAGCCTTTTTACATGTGGGACCCTTTGGGGGTTCTTGCTACGAATGGTGTAAGATTTGGGGTTTACTAATGATTTCCAAAAAAAATGTGTTTTTAACCCCATTTGACTTATCTTGTTAATCCCTACAACTTTCATGTTGACATCGTTTCCATTCGAGGGCCCTAAACCTGACTTTTTACAATTTGAGGGCAAAAAGGTCTTTTTACCCAAAATCTGGACACCAATTTCAATGTCACCAAAACGTGCAAAATATATAATTTTTGGAAACTAGAAATTTCGCCGATCAACTTTGTCTTCTTCGTCGAATCCGTTTGAAGCCCCGAAGGCCATGTTTTTAGCCCGAGAAGTCTTTTAAGTTGTGGGCCCCATCCCCACTTGTTATATAAGGAGAGCTCTCTTCTTCATTTTCTTCCCCTTTCTTGCTAAAACCCTTGGAGAAGAGGAAGTTCCAGCCCTAGGGTTTCCCTCCTTGTCCCTCTTGCTTCCTTTCTCATAAATCATCACAAGAACTCTTCCTAATCAAGAAATGGACTCCATGATCATCTTCCTCACCTCAAGAGCTTTCTATTGGTACCATTTGTGAAGACATGCATCACCATTGGAGCTTCTTTTGAACTCTCTCTATCTATTTGAAACACTTTTAGGTAAGTGATCCTTCCAATCTTCTAGATTTGTGTTCTCCTAGCCCTAGAGAGACTTAATCTTGGCTATTGCAAGTTTTCCTTTCTATTGTATGGTTTTGATGGTTTTAGGGTTTGGATTTGGGGGTTTTGTGTAGATTTGATATCTTGGCTTGGAGAGGTCTTAATGGCTTGATTTGCTTAGCTTTGGACCCAAGGCAAGTGGATGAATGGATTGATTTCATGATTTCATGTTTATAAAGATTTGAACTCTTACTCATTGCTTTCACCTAAAGTATTTCTATGAGTTTTCATGATTTTGGAAATATGCATGATGGTAGGCTATTCTCTATTAATAGTTCCCTTGGAAAACATGTGCATTACTGTTTTGTTTATAGGTCATTTCTGTTCATTTATGGACTTTTATTAATGGAGTTGCCTTGCTTTGAATGAGGTAGAAGTGATGGAGAAGTTATGATTGGTTGGTGTGGTTGTTGAGGGAAGTAAATGATGAATTGAATGGGGTTAAAAGGAGGTTTTGAGACCCTCAAATGCATGACTAATGGGTGCTCAAAAGAGGGAGAAAGGAAAGAAAGAGGAAGGAACGGACTGTGCACAGAAATCAGTTTCTGGACAGTTCGCTCAAGCGACCGTGACACATCGCTCGAGCGAACCCATCACAGAACCTTGTTCGCCCGAGCGAACCTTCAGTCCGCTCGAGCGAACCCCAAACAGAGAGCTGTTCGCTCGAGCGAACCTCCCAGTTCCCTCGAGCGAAGTGTTTGTCTTGTGCGGGTCAATACTTAAGGATTTGAAACTTTGTTTTTTGGCTTGGGGAGGCATTGTTTGGAGCCCCAATGCTATGTAAGGATCTGTAAGGTGTTGCATGAAGTCCGAAGGAAGGAGAAACCTCACCATGGAGATTCCCTGAGGTTTTCTAGATTGGCCAATGTGTATAAGGACCCGGAATGTCCCTAACTCTTAAAGAGTACCAAATTACACTATGACCGACATACGGGACCCTATTCACACTGATTCAATTCTAGGAACCTCAATGTCTAGCCAGAAAATGTATGAGAAACCATTCGCATTCGATTTTCAACCAAACTCTTATTTTGGGATTTCAAACCCACGTGATATGACTAGACTGTTCCAAGAGTATTAGAAGTGATGTGTTTAGCTTTTGCTAACCTGTATATATCGACCTGAGATGAATATGTATTTGTGCCTATGGGTACCCCACTCCTTTACTATGCATTTGAATCGATTTCTCGTATTTGACCTATGAGTCGGCACCACTGAGCTTGGACGACCTTGTCGGTTTGATCCACCGACTTGGAGATCCTTCCCCTCCCGATAGTCAGCTGCAGTCTGGAACCCACAGAGTTTTTACCCGGTTCGCTACCGTGGTCCCGTAGAGTATATATATATGTATATTATAGTATCTTATCGTTGCTTCTCCTCACCTTGTGTGACTGAGGTCAATGATCCCGTAGGGTATGTGCTCTCTTCACTTTAGTGAGAGAGGATCTAGCTTTGTGTGGTTGCCATCTTGACAGTTCCTTATTCTTGGTACTTCTATTGTTTTACATCGTTCATGTCGTTAATTAATAAATGATGCATTATCTTTTATGAAATTCATTATTTATACGCAGGTTTTCTAAACCCTTGCAAAGTATCATTGTTTTGTTATTGCTATATCTATTCACCCACCTGCCAGACCGTCGTGTCTGATCCATTTATTTTGGTACTCAGGTCCCGAACTTGTTGCTATCGAGGAGGAGCCTGAGGAGGCGGTCGGTGAACCGCAGCGTGTGATAGAGTGGCAAGCCGACGATGTCATGTAGACATACGTTCGGGCTTTGAGGACGACACTTTTGGGATATGTCTAACATCTTTTGGGTTTTATTGGTTGTATGGTCTTTGTTGACCATTATTTTGGGGCATTAATCAACTGATCTTTTGTACATACACTTAACTTTACTTTTGGGGAAATATGCTTATGATCATTGCTCATTCTGATATCTTGTCATGTCTAATATAAATCAGTATTGTTTATGGATTGAAATAGCACTAATATGATTTGCTACACACTTCCGCAATCTTGAGTATGTGTTTGTTATGGATATATGTGAGATGATGTGTAAAGATAATCCTCACCGCGGAACCCTGTGGGAAATCGCGTGCACGGATAAATGTTCTTTTAATCCCGTGCACGGTTTAGCCAAAGAGATGCACGTGGTGCGGCATCATTAGGTCCCGATCTCGGACTTGACTCCCCAAACCCCGTCCGGGGTCGCGACACTGTCCAGCCGCTTCTTCAGGCCATCAAGTAGTACTTTGTTAGAAATTCCGACCTGACCATTGCTTTACGGGTACGCCGGGGTGGAGTAGTGGTTCCTGATGCCGTGCCTCTGGCAGAAGTCTCTGAAGAAATTGGAGTCAAACTGAGTCCCATTGTCCGAGATCAGGGTCCTGGGATGCCGAACCTTGTTATGATGTTCTTCCACACGAAATTCTTGGAGTCCTTCTCGGTGATGGAGGACAGCGGTTCAGCTTCTACCCATTTTGTGAAATAATCCGTTGTAACTATCAGCCATCTTTTGTTCCCTGGAGCCCGGTGGAGAGGTCCCACAATGTCCAGCCCCCATTGGGCGAAGGGCCATGGGCTAGAGAGGGGGCTCAGGTCCTGTGCTGGCTGATGAAGAGAATGGGAGAACTTCTGGCATTTTTCGCACTTCCTGGCATATACCTGCGCGTCCTTCTGCATATACGGCCACCAGTAACCTTGGCTTATAGCTCGGTAGGCCAGCAACCATCCTCCGATGTGGCTCCCGCAGATTCCTTCGTGGATCTCATACAAAAAGTCATCAACCTTGCTTGGATGGACGCATTGGAGGTAGGGACATGTGAAGGATTTTGTGTAGAGCTTGCCTTCAGGGGACAGCCAGAATCGAGCTGCCTTGAGTCTGATCTGGTGAGCTTCGTTCTTGTCTTCGGGGAGCTGATCGTCCTTGAGGTAAGAAATGATCGGTGTGCATCCAGCTTGGGCCGAGATCAAGGCACAGAACCTGCCGAGATGAATGGAGCTCTAAGCTTGATCTCAGTATTGACCCAACCTCAACGGTTCTTTTCTTTCCTGCTTCTACAGTGGAGGCCAGGTTTGCGAGCGCATCAGCGTGCGTGTTAGTATCTCTGGAGATCTGTCTGACCTCGGCTGCCTGGAAATGAGCGAGCAGTTTCTTTACGAGGGCTAAGTAGGCAGCCATCCTATCGTCCCGGGCTTGGTAGTCTCCAATTAGCTGGCTAGTTACCAGTTGTGAATCGCTAAAGACCACCAATTGTCGGGCTCTGAGGATTCGGGCGCTATTCAGTCCTGCAATCAGAGCTTCGTACTCAGCTTCGTTGTTCGTTGCTTTGAAGTCCAAGGTCAAGGCTTGTTCTATGACCAGTCCTTCTGGCGATTGGAGGACTATGCCCGCGCCAGCTCTCTTGGAGGTAGACGAGCCGTCGACGAAGACTCTCCATGCCGAGTTAAGGGCTTGGCTCTGGGAAAGTTCGTCGACCTCGGTGAGTTCATTCTCATGCCCTATGCCCCCCAGTTCGGTGCCGGGCTGGGTCGAAGCCGAGGTCGGAGAAGCGAACTCAACAATGAAGTCAGCCAAAATCTGGGCTTTGATCGCAGTCCTGGGATGGTACTGGATGTCATACTGCCCCAATTCGACTGCCCACTTTGAGATTCTACCTGAAAAATCAGCTTTATTGAAGATGGACCGGAGTGGGTGCTCCGTGATAACCACAATGGTGTGGGATTGAAAATAGTGAGAGAGCTTGCGGGAGGCACTGACGAGTGCCAGCGCGAGCTTCTCAAGCAAAAGGTATCTGGTCTCGGCATCAAGGAGGATCTTGTTCATGTAATAGATTGGCTTTTGTATTTCGCCGTCCTCTCTGATGAGGACAGAGCTCACCGCGTGATCCGAGACCGCCAGATACAAATATAATGTCTCCCCCTGAGTTGGGGTAGAGAGCAAAGGTGGTGAAGAAAGATAAGTTTTGAGTGCTTGCAATGCTTGGTCGCACTCAGGGGTCCATTGAAATTTTAATTTTTTTCTTAAGAGCTGAAAGAAAGGCCGGCACTTATCTGATGATCTGCTGATGAATCGGTTGAGTGCGGCGGCCATGCCAGTTAGCTTTTAGACCTCCTTGGTAGTAGTCGGGCTCTGGATTCCCAAGATCGCCGTGATCTAGTCTGGGATGGCCTCTATCCCCCTCCGCGTCACTAGACTTCCGAGGAATTTGCCAGAAGCAATGCCGAAAGCGCATTTGGAGGCGTTCGACTAGAGCTTGAACTCTCTGAGGATGCCGAAGACTTGAGCCAGGTCTGCCAGGTGGTCGTGAGACTGCTTGGATTTGACGACCATGTCGTCAATGTAGACTTCGACGGTTTTGCCGAGCTGAGCCTGGAACATCTTTGTGACGAGACGCTGGTAGGTTGCCCCCGCGTTCTTCAGTCCAAAGGGCATCACCTTATAACAATAAATTCTGCGGGGGGTGATGAATGCAGTCATCTCTTCGTACGGCTCAAACATCGGGATCTGGTGGTAGCCTCGGTAAGCATCGAGGAAGCTCATCCTATCATGGCCAGCGGTGGCGTCGATCATTTGATCAATTTTCGGAAGCGGGAAGCTGTCCTTCGGGTAAGCCTTATTGAGATCGGTGAAATCGACGCACACCCTCCACTTGTCGGTTTTCTTCTTGACCACCACCGTATTGGCCAGCCAGACCGGGAACTGGACTTCCTTGATCGCGCCTGCCTCTAGCAACCTGTCGACCTCCTCGACCACGGCTTCTGTCTGCTGCAGCCCTGTTCTGCGGGCCTTCTGCTCCACTGGTTTGTGGTTGGGATCGACGTTCAGCTTATGGCACATAACTTCAGGGTCGATCCCAGGCATTTCGCTCGGAGTCCAGGTGAAGACATCCCTGTTCTGCATCAAGAATCTCGAGAGCTCGGTTTTCTCTTGGTCAGGAAGCTGGCTGCTGAGCAGGAAAAACCTATCTGGGTCTAGTGGATCGATCCTGACTTCGGCTAGGTCTTTGATGCACTTCTTCCAAGGGTCTTGGCCGATCTCGTCCAACCCCCTTTCGAGTTCTGCCATATGCACCTGCCCCGATTCCTTCTCTACAAGGACCACGACCATCATGCACTGCTTGGCCAGCTGCTGATCCCCGTCCATAATAATCACTTCCATCCTGCCCTCCTTGTCCTCAAGCAAGAACTTCAGCTTCTGGTGGAAAGTGGAGGGAACTGCTTCCATATTGTGGAGCCACGTCCTACCCATAATAGCATTATAGGGGGAAGGGTGGTCCACTACTAGGAAGTCGGTCATCATAGAGGCTCTGCCCACTCGGGTCTCCAGAGTGCTCCTTCCCTTGGGGTAGACTGGTTTGGCGCTGAATCCTATCAGAGGCGTATGGGCCTCTTTTAGGTCAGCCTCCGAGAGACTCATCCTCTTAAAGCATCCGTAGTAGAGGATTTCAGATGAACTGCCGGAGTCGACGAGGATTCTTTTCACAGTGAAGTCCTGCAACTTCAATGTTAGGAACAGGGGATCGTTATGGGGAAGCTGCACTCCTTCGAGGTCCTTATCCGAAAATGAGATAGCTGGGCGCTCGCGCCGTGCTCTCTTGGACGCTGGTCCGAGCTCGGCCCTCATCACCTCTTTCCCATGAGAGGCCTGCCTGGCCTCGGCACGATCCTGGGCGCTGCCCTTAGGGGAGGGAGAAGGCACTAAGGGTGCCAGATGGATTACATTGATGATCCTTATCACCTCTTTCCCATGAGAGGCATGCCTGGCCTCGGCACGAGCCTGGGCGTTGCCCTTAAGGGAGGGAGAAGGCACTGAGGGTGCCAGATGGATGACATTGATGATCTTTTCTGATTCGTCGCTGTCTGGATCCTTCTTAATGCTCTGATGAGTTCGGCCGCTGCCAGCATCTCCTGTCTTGATGTATTCCTTCAGGTGGAGCTTCTCTAGGTGAGACTTCAGGATCCTGCACTCCTCGGTTTTATGCCCATTCTGCTTGTGGTAGGCGCAAAACCTATCCTGGTCACGGGAGGAGGGATCACTCTGCATGGGCTGAGACCAGCTGAAGAATGGGTTGTGCTTGATCTTATTTATGATCTGATGGATCGGCTCCTTGAAGATGGTACTCACAGCTTGATAGGGGTTGGAGGGAGGCCTGGGCTTCCTGCTGCCCCCAGATTTGGACGCTGGGGTCTTTGCCGAGGTCAAAACCCAAGCTTGGTTCGACTCTTCTTTTCGGAAGGGCTTCTTGTCCTTCTTATGAGGCTGGTCGCCCTTATCCTTGTGTCATGTGCCGTGGCTTTCCCGGGCCCGAATATCATCTTCCTCCCAGGCAATGTAGCGCTTCACCCTGGACATCAAGGCTGGCACGAAGGTTACAGGGTCTTCGGCCAGGTCTTTCCTGAGCTTGTTTCCTGGTAACAGAGCATTTTGGAAAGCGAAGACTGCCACTTCGTCCTTGGAGACTTCGATCTAGCTATAGGTTGCCCAGAACCGCTTGGAGAACTGGGTGATGCTCTCGCCCTGCTTCATCTTCAAGGCCAGAATATCAACATCGATCTTAGGAACGACGCTGTAGGCCTGAAACTTCTTCAAGAAGGAGAGCTGGAGCTATCTCCAACTCGAGATAGATTTCTCTGGGAGGGCGCATAACCACTTCGGGGGGAGGTCGCCCAGACTGGAGGAGAAGATTTTACAGTTCAGGTGGCCCTCGTCCCCCAGATAGACATCCTCTGAGAGAAATGTCGGAGATGAGCGGTTGGATCTGAGAATCCATCATAGAGGATGAATCGTGGAACGAAGAACTTCTTGGGCACGGGAGTCTCCTTGATATCCCGTGAAAAGGGGGAGACCCCCAAGTCGGTGGGGCCGCAAAGATCCTGCTGGTCTCTGGCGAGTCCGGCCATTTCCAGATTGTGTTGGACTGGCAACTTGATGCGTCGGTCGAGCCATTCCTGCTTGTCATCTTTCTCTGGTGACAACGTCTCTGACTTCTGCTTTGAGTGGCCTTGACTGCGATGGCTATGAGCTCGTCTGTCCCGGCCACGACGACTTCGGCTATTACTCGAGCCTTCGTCGTGGGCCCGGCTGTGCTTTTCATCCAGATAGGCTCTCAAATCCTCGTGGGAGGAAGGGACTGCCTTGTTCTGGGCGGCTCTCTTCTCGCCTTGGCACCCGGAGGGCTGCCTTAACGAGGTAGCTCCTGCTGCTCTCAGTTGCTGCTGGATCTGACGGATTAACTTCTCCTGCTCCTGGATAAGGGCATTTTGAGCTGCGACATCCCCTCCGTTAGCGATGTGTCGTGGACGGTGTGACCTGTCGACTGCTAAAGCTTTGTCCTTCTGGGGACGCTCATGTCGCCGTTCGTCCCAACGGGGAGGCATGACATCCTCACCCGGGGACGAATCCTCAACCTGCCCTGGGAATGGAACTGGGACGAAGAGGCGCGAGTCTGGGCGTTCTTCGCCTGCAGACGCGCCAAGCCCCGCCACGGATCGCCTTTGAGGAGGGGCGTCCGTCGACGGGCCCGGTAGCTGGACCATCGCTCTTGAAGACTCTCCGCCTTTCTTAGCTTTTGGAGGCATGGTATTTGGGAAAATTGGGCTAATACTTTCCCACAGACGGCGTCAATTGTAAGTGCAGAAAATGTAACTCACAAGATTATGGGGTGCCTGAAAGGACTTATCCGAACATACGATGAAGATCAGCTGCCTCAAAGCCTGAAAGGGAGAGAACAAACGGTCAAAGGACCCTGGCCTGAGTGGCGCAAGGCTCTCCGATGCCTAAGTTAGTGTATGAACTGAACGAAGGTAGGAGAGGAAGAAGAGAGGCAGAGTAACGCTCTAGTTAGTGAATATTGCGTACCTTTGTCATGGAATGTTATCCTATTTATAGAGGACTCTACCTGAGGTCTTGGAGTGGCCCCTAGATTTGATAGGGAAGTTCTCATTAGCCCACAAAGTAATAAATGCGTGTCCATCACAGCCCACAAAGCATTTATTGCCAGTCCGATCGGCCCACATTGCATTAAATGCATGTCATGTTGGGCCTGATCGTGTTGCGCGCCTTTGGCGGTAGAAGTCCCATCGGATCCATCCTCGGGCTCTACCCTGATTTGGCTACAGCCGCTGGATGCCGCCTTGTCAGTGATCTGGCGAAGATTATGGACGGCTGGGATGGCCCAACTGTTCCACTGGCTCGTTCCCTATTCTGCCACGTGTCTGATGACGTGGCAGGTGTGGGGACGAGACCAGGGTTTTTCTTCATCTCAGCTTCCGTCCCGGCTTCTTCGGCCGGGGTCAGGCACACAGCCGAGGTCAACCTTGGTAGCCGAGCTCGGCATGGGCAGCCGAGGTCAGTCTGGTTTCGGCTGAGGCCTTTATCCCGGCGGCCGAGGTGTGTCTGGGCGGCACGTGGACGCGCTAATTGACATCTTATAGCCGAGATCTGCATAATCTTGGTGTCTTGAAAATCTCCCCACACAGTAAGGATTTAATGTTTTTTTTTGTATTGATGGTGGAACCAAGTGCACATTGCAGCAGCCATTTTGGATACAAGAACTCAACTCGTGAGTCTTAAAACACTTTTGTTAGAGTCTCTTCATTTTTTTCTTCCTATATACAAGCATGTTAATATAATGGTAGTTGCTGAAATGGCTAAAGAATGTGCTATATCTTGGGCATGATTAGGAGAAACAATGTTATCTTGTCCAAGTATGACTATTTCTGATGTTTGTACTTCAATTTCTAGTAACCCTGTCTGCGCGTCTTTATCAAATTACCCATAAATACTAAAATTAGAAGTATTACAGGTATGGTCTTCCTGAACAACCAAAATGTATCCCCACAAGTAGATGGTTGATTACATTTACTAAGTTGGATGTATGACTATTTCACTTCTACAATGGATTCTTCTACCATGGATTCATATTCTAAAATAGAGTCAGAGTTCTACCATGGTGATTTACTGATATTCTCTCTCTCTCTCTCTCTCTCTCTCTCTCTCTCTCTCTCTCTCTCTCTCTCTCTCTCTCTCTCTCACACACACACACACACACACACACAATAAAGTCACTTTCAAAGACAGTTAAATTTGGCCATCTTAAATGGGACAGGTTTTCTGGGACATTTTAGTTGTTAGTAGTTGTAGTTTTGAGAATATTTAGGTTTGTCGTGCATTCTTCCGCTATTGAGAATTGTTTCATTCAGGTTCACTAAATTGAAATGAGAAATTGATACAAGCACACACAAGTATTTCTAAATAGATGGTTAAGTCCTAGAATCAGCCCACAAGTCCCCAAGTTGATTTTTCTTTCCAGGGCAACAAGTTGAATCTGATTGAGTTTTTGAACTGTGTTCTCTACTCTCTGTTGGTAGGAGTGTGCTGTTGGGGTTATCTTTTTCGTAGTTTTAAATCTCAGGAAACTATTTACATATAGTTGCTTCTCAAAATTGTGTAAATTTGGTTTTTCCGAAGTAACCGTAGTCCGCCTTGAAAGGTGGAGAGAAATATGGGACCTAGTGAATGGTTTATCTTGCTGTTTTCTGCTTAGAAAATCAAAAGAATACCCTAGCTTTTGCGCCACTTCATGTTGCTGAGGGTTTCGGAGCCAAGCTGCCATCATAATGGTGCCTTACATCCACAGGGACCTAGGCTAGCACAGGTCCATTTGGCAATAACAATGAGATCTTTCTCAGTTACTGTATCCTGTTGTATATCAATATGAGCAATATATTCCTATTTAATTGCAGAATTGTCAGGCTTGTTTTTCATTAATCCAACACTCCATTTTTGTATAACCCATTCGGGCTGCTTGAAAAGTCACCAGTGCACCCATCAGAATTTATGGTACCTAGCACCAAACCATCATTTATAGATTGAAGTTTTGGTTACTGCTATCACTTCTCTAAGAAGTTCATTGTTTATTTTCTGCCTTCTGGTTTTTCTTCCTTTTTCATTCATAAACACTAACTTTATCATTCAAGAATAGTAAACTTTTGAAGGTGGTTAAATCCCTAGTGTTCTGGGCAGTTTCGATACTGCAAATTGCTGACCAGAAAAAGTTCCAACTTGGTTGGTTTTACCTTAAAGGCAGAGTGGCTGACAACCTGGTGCAGGCATATTCAACGATTGTGGAGGAGTGCACTTTGTGGAGTGCACTGTCTTAACAATCCGGACTATGTCTCTCATCTATTATTTTCTTCTTTTTTATATTCATTTCCTCACCAACTAGGAAACACCATATCTTAAATATCTGCCAAACAGTACCAAATGCATCATTTATGTGAAGAGGTGGTAATTTGAGAAATTGGATGGGGACCAGTAAAAGAGAATATTTTATAGAAGGTTGGATATGTTATGCAAGGTTGAGTTCATTAGAGAATAGTGTACAGAAGGTTACAATATTCTCTATTACCCGGCACATCTTACATGAAGTTCCACTTTCTTTCAACTGATAACTGAAAGTGGAAGAGAAGTTCCAGGACTTCCACATGACAAGAGACAGTTCATATGAAACTGCTTCCCAATACAAAAACTCTTGACCGTAACACCGTGCATCCAGAACTGTGAACAAATATGGATGCAATGGCAATTGAAATCTTCTGATTCAGCTGTAAATGAAGACATTGTTAATATTTGCATTTCCTTGCCGCATGTATGCCACATTTGAGCCTACTTTATGGAGATTTGACAGATGAAGAGAAGGATAGAGCTGTAGAAAGAGTCAAATTCCATGATCAAGACATTTGCAATCTGAGCTTCGAAGTTTCTCGTCTTGCCTTGTACAAAAGGGACACAGAAGACAAGACCCTGAAATCATGGGAGAAGGTGGCAGATTGGAATCTCCTAGGTGGTAACTAACGTGCTTCCAACTGATTTTCCAATGGAATTTCTCCTATGGCCATGTACTTAAAACACAGACGTGTCAGTGGTTTTTTTTGGCTTAGTAGAATATCAATGGTCTCCAGAGTTATACTATGCATCTGAACATCAAAAGAAAAACCTGGACTTGCTATTAGCCAAATAACTTTCAACTGATTCTAGTCATGGTGTGTTCCTGTAATGCTGATTTTAAGAAACTTAAGTCGTGAGAGCTTGTTTTTGTTCGTTATAATTCACATTTCCATGAGATTTATGGCGTGATCATCAAGGTTTTGGCCGAGGCAAATGGTCCCGATATCAATTTGTGCAGTATTGGGTTAGTACTCAATATTATAGTTATACTTCTCTTAGCAAGCTGTTTTCTCCCTCAGTAGATGGTTTTTCTTGTGCTTGGCATTGATCTATATTGTTCCTCTGGGCACAAACTCTATCTGCTACTTCAGTTCCTCTACCTATTACTTCTATTCCTTTGCAGTTGGATACCACTCAAGTCCTTTTAAAGTGTGAAATATATGTAACATAAAAGTCCCCACAATCTAGAATCTGTATATGGCAAAGGCAAAGGTTTCACTGGCATCTGGAAGAGTGGAATGATCAACTTCAGAAGATGCTCAAAAGCAAGATAAAGTAGGGCTTGTAATTAAACAGTCCCAGAAATCTAAATTTCCGCTAGTTTTCAACTCTCCTAGTCATGGGTACAGTGTTCACTGATTTGGATAGTAGGGTAAATTCCCAGAGAAATCAAGCATCTCAAGCTTAAATTCTACCCTCCAGTCTCAGTAACAGTTCTGTGGGCCTGTTCGGATAGCATGCATCTAACCATTTCACACCTTGTCAAATGGCACCTTATAATCAATATCATGGAATTGAATTCCCGGGAATTCATAGTAAAATCGATTCTAAAAGAGGATTATTAAAGAGGTGAGGGATGAAGATGTAAGGTAGATAGCTAGGGGTGGCAAACGGGGAAGGCTGTGTCAAAATAGGTTGGGTTGACAAAGGGTAACTACAAGTTGAAACCCAGCCCATATCCAACCCGTTTTTATGACAGGTCAAGTAATGCAATGCACCCGACCAGCAGAACCCACATTAAATGAGGGAAAAATTAGACCCGCCAAACACGCACTAAATCGGTCAATCTAATAAGAGGAGAGATGCTTGCCTTCTCACTATTGTCGGGAATCTTTATAAAGAGATGACCCTACACTGCTATCAGCAGTTTAAAATGGCACCCACCACCATTGCATTTATTCAAACAGAGGTCTTAAGTCAGAGGCTGCATGAGCCACACTAGCTTGAAGATCAAGCCCAAACATAAAATAGGCTGGATGGGTGGGGCTTTGATCAAGCCAGATGATGTATAACAACTCTAAGATCATCACCACATCCACAAAAAATGTATAACTCTCATACATTTTGAAAACAATAAGCATACATCTTATTGCTTAGTAAAAGGATAATTACATCAGATGGAGCCATGAATTGAGCTGTTTTAAAGACATGCAGACCACTTCGTCCATGATTTTGTCAAACAAAGGACATCTACAACCTTAAAAAATATTGTAATTCTCACTTGGCTATCTTAAAAAGGAAAGATTTTCCCAAGCAAAAGTTTTAGAGAAGGGAAAGCTCATAAATAGTATGACGGTTACATTGGAAAGCCTCAATGCGACAAATTTCTTTGGTTGATGTCACATCCCGGTCCCGAATTACCCTAGCCTAGGGTAATCCCCGAGGTGAGACACACGTACTCCGGTGATATTGTACCTATCTCGAGTCAAATACAACACACGAAGGAGATAGCAACTATTCCACACGTGAGTCTTGCTCACTAAAAACTGTCAATAATATTTAAATATAGCGGAAGCTGTAATTTCATACACAAAAGAATATCATTTCCACATCCAATCCATTTAAACATTTAAGTTTAATACAAAAGAATTACATAAATATATATACATTGTTTTACAAAAGAGGGCCCACAAAGGTTCCCTGTACATCAATACCAAAAGTATAACAAAATATAAATGAAAAGTTGAGTGTGACCCACACAAAAAGGGGCTAGTCACACTTTGATTTGAGGCTCTCAAAATATACTCGGTACTCTCCAAAGGAGGAGTATCTACATTGGCCCATTGCCTGGCCACTCCTCTAGTCCTGGAGGAACCTCTTGGGTCTCCTCCTCTCCTTCCTGGGCCTCTTCAAGGCCGGGAGTTGCACCTGCACTTGTGACACTAAGAGTAGTACCTCAAATACGACGAATTGGCAAGTACATGCAATAAAGAGGAAGTACATAATGTTTCAAAGTGAATAAATGACAATTGATTAATAAGATATAAAGTAATAACTAGGCAATTTTGCTAAAATAAACTAATTCATGCTTTTGAATCAAATGAATAATATACACACTAATTGGCTACAACATTAAGCTCATCCTCTCAATAGATAGCGAATCTAATTGGGATATCACCAGCGGTCCAGCCAAAGGCTAGCTGGCTAAACGTTCTAGAGTTCCGGTGCTCCAGACGACATACTGCAGTAGTCTCGTATAATGAAACCAAGTTCAACCCCGTCGGGTATCACAGGGTCGAAGCTAAGTAGTGCCGACTCGATCGAATCAAACGATAATCGAATTTGAGTAAGATAATTTGAATTTCTCATAATCGAGTCAAATGATAATCACTTATACACAAATACTTACTCATTTCTACATTTCCAACAAATACCGAATGGTTGTGCAACAATTGGAATTACAATTCGGAAGCTAGATAATTGAATCAAAATTAATACTAATAATATGACTAATTTATCAATTAGAATTGATATCAATAATGAAACTTAGCCTCAATATGCAATGCAAGGGATTTAGAGGAATCAAGACAATTACTAGCCATTCTAACTATTCTCATAGTCTCTCACCGTCCAATACAAGGTAGATTAGGAGGGTCAACGTACTACTATTTTGTTTGAGTGTCACTTATTATAAAAGGTAAGTTAAACCTCTAAATTAACCTTCATGGCATAGTATTAGACTAATGATTTCCATTGGACTAATGAAGGAAGTTAAAGGTGTTAGTTTTATGGACTCAATCCAGTAGATGATATAATAAATTGATTAATTTCTTTACTTATCAGTATATTCATGCTTTCCTTTCATGAGATGAATGGTGATTTATTATATACTTGCACATAACCAATACGAATGACATGATGGTTCATGAGATAAACCGGGGTCCGTAAGTATATTAGATGTAACACATGTGTATGGATGAGATCCACATTCGGGAGACATGTGTGACAAGTCTTATACTTAAAATATATTCACAACCAGTGATGAGACTGGACATCTCATACTGACAAGGTTGCAGCACTTTGATCACTATGAGATAGTGTGATTTGTCTCGATCATCAGAATGGAAGATTCTGGATCATAGTGCTGGTACATTATATGTATTGAAGGACCATGAGAAGCACCTTATAAACACTATCTTTGCTTTAAGGTCTGCTCTCATAATTCCCTAGCAATAGGCTCTTAATCCTGAGACATTAATGAACTCAAGTTTCTATCTATTCATTTGCTTTGAGTCACTAATGAGTGAGGCCAACTGTAGGTCAACACCTCGGTGATTTGGGTACGTGGTAGTAGAGCTGTGGGAACATTCAATGGTCAAGATGGAATCTAGCTATCTCTAATATCCCCTTGTGCCAATTAATGGATTTATTATTAGTAAGTGCGCACCCATTCCGATTAAGAGTTAATTGGAAAGGTACCTATTGATCATTATAATTAATTGGGGCTCAAGGATAATAAGATATGGATCTAGTTTGGAAGACAGGTCTAATTGATCCATGGATATTGATAGAGGGGTCTACTTGTGGTATTGTTGAAGTTTAGGGTCTTCTATGTAATATTCCTAAGACTAGAGTTCAATTGCATTTATATAGTGGAGTTATTTGCAATTAACTGTGGGCCCGGATTACACATGAGATGTGGGGTCACGAGTCCCAGTTGGAGCCAGTTTTCTAAGGAATCCCTAGTGGTCCCCACGCTAGCCCAATTATTAGAAAGTATCTAATCCTAGTTGAACTCTAAAAGGAAAGTTACTATTTCTATTTGAAGTGAGACTTCTAATAGTGGTAATAGTAGACTTACTAATTTTAGTAGAAGTGAGACTTCTATTTTAATTAGAAAGGAATTGGAAAGTTACTAATCATATTTGAAGTGAGACTTCTAATTATGATATGGTAAGTTACTAATTAATGGAAGTAAGACTTCTATTGTAATTAGTAAAGAGGAGGCAACTTGCAAAAGCTATAAATAAGAGGAGAGGAGGCCTTGGACGTCCATGCATGCTCCAAGCATTAGGATTCACGCCCAAGTTCCTTTTGTGCAATAGTTGCACATGTTAAACGGAGCTCAATTGTGAGTCTGGATGCCTCCAAAAATCACAAATCAATTCTGGCCATCCAATTGGTCAAATCTGTCTTGACCGTACAGATGACGTCAGGATGATGTCAGTGGCTGCAGGTTGCTGAGTTCTGCTGAACTGGGCTTCTTCGAAGTGGGTCAGGTCGAACTGACCCAAAACCTGACCTGGAACTAAACCGAAACTGACCCAGAGATCTGGGTTCCTTCTTCTCCTTCGCTTCAAGTTCTGTAACAGAAGTTGGACGCAGCATGCTGCATATCATTCTCTGGCCTAACAGCGATTGGCACAGCTGCGGGCGGAATCCGGTGATAGCGAGTACAATTTAAGAGTCCGACAGTCTTCCCCGGTTCCGGCAGTGAACGACGACTTCTCCGGTAACAGAAACTGGGCAAAAACAGAGCCCTGTTTGGACTATTCTCCTCTGCACATGGTATAAAAAATCGGCCGATACCAATTCGTATCGGCCGACACCGAACCGATATCTTGCTGAGATATCGATATCGGCGATATCGTTCAAAATATCGTGAAAATATCGCGATATATCGGACGATATGATGTTCATATCGGCCGTCTCGATATCTCGGCCGATATTTTGAAAATATCGGCCGAGATCCCTTAAAAGCCCTAAAATCCTATTTTTCCCCCTTCTTCATCTTCTTCCCCTCTCCTCTCATATCCAAACTCCCAAGAGCAACAACCACATTTTTTCACACCCATCTTGCATATTTTCTTCAAGAAAATATTATTAAGGTAAGAGAAAATCAACTTAAACTCTTAAAGCATGGTATTATGTATTTATGTGTTTTTTTTAGATGAAGCATGGAAAATTAGAAATCATGAGAATGTCACTTGTGTTGTATTCTTCACTTAGAACTAAGTTAGATCTATATACTTTCTTGCTAGATCTACTCATACACATGATTTTGTATTTTTTTAGTTTCGGATTTTTTAATATTTGAATAAAAATATATCATTTTTTTGAAATTTCAGCACAAATATGTTCTTTTAATGATTCATGATCATTGTATGGTATGTAAATGATTGATCTACAGACTTTTATGCTAGATCTACATATTTAGGATTTTGAAAATAATTTTATTAAATCTTTATTTTTTCTAAAAACAATTATTGTTAATTGTTAGAGTATTTATGATATACTAAATGCTTATTAATAATGTGTAGATGATAGATCTACATCTACTCATTGTCATAAACATGATTTAGATTTTTATTTTAATTATTTTATTTTCAGATTTTCTAATATTTGAATTATAATATATCATATTTTTTGGGATTTCATCATAAATATGTTCTTTTAATGATTCATGATCATTGTATGATATTTAAATGATTGATTTACATACTTTTATGCTAGATCTACATATTTAGGAATTTGAAAATGATTTTATTAAATCTTTATTTTTTCTAAAAATAATTGTTGTTAATTGTTAGAGTATTTATGTATTATGATACTAAATGCTTATTAATAGTGTGTAGATGATAGATCTACATCTACTCATTGTCATAAACATCATTTAGATTTTTATTTAATTTAATTTATTTTTGGATTTTATAATTTTTGAATTATAATATATCATTTTTTTGGGGATTTCATCATAAATATGTTCCTTTAATGATTCATGATCATTGTGTGGCATGTAAATGATTGATTTACATACTTTTATGCTAGATCCACTACACCATTTCAGGGCTTTTACAGCGCGTCATTTACGGCGTGCATTGAATGCAAGCCATAAATGATATAATAGTACGGCACGCATGGAATGCGAGCCGCAAAACGACTTTTTCTTCTCTTTATTAAGGCGTGCATTTTGCGTGCCGTGAGATCTTATCAATTACGGTGTGCATTTAGGACGCCGTAAATTATTGAGCATTTGCGGCCCACATTCGCAAGCCGTAAAAATATTAGGGTATCATAGCCCACATGTTGCACACTGTAAAAGGCCAAGCCATTCAAATTAACTTCACGGCCTGCTTTGAGAAGCTGTAAGATTAATCAGCTTTCACAGCCCACATTTCGCATGCCGTAAAAAAGAAACCCGCTAAATTAATATTCCAAAAATATTTTGCATCCTTTTTTTGACACCCAAAATTTAACCCCAAATTAGGGATAGACGATACCCACTGAGAACCCAAATCTTGACACCAAAAAAATTTCGCACACCTTCTTCTTCTCACGATACCCACCGAGAACCCATTGCTCCACTACCAAAAAAATGACTTTTAGCGTCGAACTTTTTGCCGCGGCCAGTGTTTTTGTGGCTATTTCTTACTTGTTGCCACCACCAATAGAGTTAGTGGCAACAAATCTCATTTTGCCTCGCCCGTGTCTGCCCGTGACAAAACGTGTCGGAAAATCTTTTTACCGACGAAAATTAGCGTCGGAAAATTTATCACCGACATTTAATATAAAACATCGGCAAAGGTTGGTAAATTTTTTTACTTTTTTTTTTTTAAAAAATAATTTTTACCGATGAAAATTTCTATTTTTTGCGACGAAAAATAATCCGATGATAGAGATTGTTTTTTATTGTGGTCATTTGTTTTCTACGAATACCATACTGAGATGTTACAATGGCAATCGGACCTGGGGATAGACGTACAAAGGGATTTTTCTCTAAATTGAGGGACTTTGAGACATCTCAGGCACCCACCCAAATATTTCTGGAGGTAGCCTTCCCTCTTCTATAAAACAATAGTAAGTATTTGGTGATTGGTTGCTTGCTTTCCATAGTTCTTTTTCTTGAGTGTGGTTCCAGAGCATGTGGCCACTCCAAATGATACATGTGAAGAGAAAAGGGGCTAAAACCCTTTCACTGTTTATGCTCGACGAAAGGAGAAGGAGAGCTCTAGTCGATGGTGGAGCAGTGATCGCTACAAGAAATCTAGGCTGTTGTGACGAAATTTGATGACGAAATTTTTTTTTTCTTAAAAAAATACCCAAAGAGGACGAAATATAAATTTTGTCGTTTGTTTTAATTTTTTTCAAAAGTATAGGAGACGAAAACAAAATTTCGTCTGCAAAAATAAGGCACCAACTTCATTTGCGTTGGCGCCAATTATTGTAGTTCATTGGAGACGAACGTTTTTGTCACAAAATATATATATATATATATATTTGCGACGAACGTAATTCGTCACCAATAAGGATAAGTTATGGAAGACGAACATATTTCGTCACCAAAATAAGGCGCCAATTTCATTTACGTTGGCGCGAATTATTTTAGCTCATTGGAGACGAACATTTTTGTCACAAAATATAATTTATTTTTTACGACGAATGTAATTCGTCACTAATAAGAAAAAGTTATGGAAGATGAAAATATTTCGTCACCAAAATAAGGCGCCAATTTCATTTGCGGTGGCGCCAATTTCATTCGCACTTGAGCCTATTCCTCTCTCACAAGTATTACTTTGGAAAAACCTTTAAAATGAACAAAATGCCCCCCCCCCCCCCCCCCCAAGCCCTAACGTCCATCCCGCCCCCCACCCCCCCCCCACCCCCCCACCCCAATCCAACGCCCCTTTTCCAAAACCCATTTCCCCCTTTGTCCCTCCATCTCTCCCGGTTCCCCTTTTCCAAAACCCTTTTCCCCCTTTTCCAAACCCTTTTCAAGAACCCATTTGGGAAAAGATCCATAGTTTTTTTTTTCTCACTACAGCATTCTGCACCTTTCTCGGTGCAATCATTAAACGCCGTGGAAAGTATAACTTTTACCGGCGAGGGAAAAGATAGAGTTTTCCCGGCGACAGATTTTCGCCGATGTTAAAAATATCAACGCTTTCCTGACGTTTTGTTTTTTTTCGCCGGCAAAGGTCAATATTTTCCCCGCATTTTATTTTTTTCGCCCGCAAAAGTTAATGTTTTTCCGGCGTTTTGTTTTTTTCGCCGACAAAGGTCAATGTTTTACCCAAATTTCACCCATTCGCGCCTTTATTTTTCTTCCGCCAATGTGTTTTCTCGCCAAACCCCTTCTGCCGTTCTGCGCATCTCTTTTCCCTTTGTAAGTCTCATCTCTTGCCTCCATCCCTCATCTCCCTCCCCCACTCCCACGCAAGCCATCTCCTCTCCCAGGCGCAGAAACCCCCTCTCCTCCATCTCCCAGGCGACCTCATCCCCCTCTCCCTCTCATCATCTCCATCACATGATCCCTCTCATCACCTGCACAGACCGGCCCAGCAACCCCCCATCTCCATCTCCATCTTCTTCCTCCCTGCACAGACCTCTCCATCACCATTCCTCTCGCACGCCTCACCCTCTCTACGCCTGTCTCTCTCGGTGTGCCACCTCCTCTGTCTCTCCAGCATCTCCCAGGTACAAATATTTTAGGGCTTTATAGATTTCCTTATCGTAGAACAGAGAGAATCGCCTCGCCGGAGAAGAATGGCCAGTTTTTGTTGCTCTCCTCGTCAGATTTGGGCGGGTATCTAATTGATTTGGGCAGGTATCCTCCGACCTTTCCCCCCCTTTTACTATCGTTTCTAATTGATTGCTTTTGGTTTAATAGGTTTTTGGTTCTGGTTTTTTAATGTCAGATGATTTCTTTTGGTTTAATGGGTGTGTTTGGTTTGCTTTGGATCATGATATTAGAGGGAAGACAGTTTACATTCTACAGTGCATCAAACAAATCCCCTAACTGGAAAATGATCACCGCATTTGTGGTTTAGGATTTAGGAAGGACACCCACTCACCTATCAGTCCACACCCATTCTTACCATCCCATCTCTCAATTGATCTCTAGTTGTCTACTGACCACCATATACATCTATCTGATGGTCCCCTTACTATCAAACAAAAATAGCCTGTTCGAATGAGTCAACTGAACTCTAGCCAGTGGTCTATCATAGAAATCCATTTTTTTTTGTAGGATCTTAAATTTTTTTGTCTTGGCTATAATTACTTAATTCATTGGCGATTTACGACTTACGAGTACAGGAATAGGCAAGGGTCACGTTTCATGTAGTTTTGGCTAGAGCTTGGTTTGTCATGAGTCTTGATTCATTCTTTATTGTACTAATATCTAATTTGTTTTATGATAAATTTATAACTTGTAATATCAAACCCACTCTGTAACAGATAAATTATTTGGTAAGGTAGAAATCGTCTAAAAATCTCAATTTACATGATAAAATTAGATTGAATCATATATTTCTGAGTATATTGGAAGATTTTGAATTCTGCCAACTATACTACATAAGCTATATGTAATAATTCAATAAAAAACTATAGTAGTATAAATGAGGTACAATGAGTCAAGACAACTAAAATCAGAACTTGTTCCGAACTCAACCGGGGTCAAATTCTATAAGCTTAGGCCGGCCTCTACTATAAAACAACCACTATCAAACCTGCCCCTAATTTCCTCATTTAACCTACCCATTCTGGTCCTTGTATGAGTAACTTTGGTCATTTATGTATAAATTAAGTTACATAATGTTTATGGCCTGTTTATTTGTTGAAATTCATGAAATTATGGTTGAATTCATTTTGTTATACTTCTCCACTTCCCTTTCATGCTTAAGATATCTTGCCCGCAATTGTTTTATCACTTTGTTGTTTTCTGTCCTTATGCAGAGAATGCTAGTTTCTTGATTTGATTGGCTTAGCATTAATATGTGTTCGTCAAAATTGATTATTTCACTCAAAAAGCTGTTTGGAATTGGCTAATGATCATTTATAGTGAAAAGAACAGTTAGTGATTTGATTTGACAATGAGAGAAATGGGTTTGGATTTTTTAATGGTAAGGGGAGTTTGATTAGATAAGTGTCTATATAGTCTTTATATGTCAAATTTAATTTTGAGTTGTCATTTGTTGGGGTTTTTTATTTCTCTTTTTTGGCGAAAGTCTTATCATCTTCAAGAAGATTCTATAAACATGCCCATGATTTTTCAGTACTGATATTAATCATTTTGCGAAAAAAAGATGTTGGTCAGGATATTTAGTTTTGGATGAATGTGTTCATATGGTGTGTTTCAACTTAACTTTAGACAAATCCCAACAAACAGTAATATCAAGTGTAATAAATTGAAATTGTTTATCTACCGTTTAACCATGGTATTAGCAGTCTTCTCTTATACTAATGGGTTAATTTCTTATACTTTATTGGCTTGCTTGCTATTTTGATGATTTAGAGTAATTTTGATGCTTATGCTGCTCTGTTTGGTCATGGATTTGTTGATTTTGATTTGGAGAGGAGTGAGATAAGATGAGAAAAATGTTGGGTGAGCTGTAATTTCTTTATGGAACCGTAATTTTACAGACAGCGGTTTGATGATCAGCGTGTATGACAAGTGCCATGTTTGGTTAGAGTAGATGCAACATGGTTCATGGGTTCTGTTTCTGCAAGAAAAGAAATGGAGAATGAAAGATTCTTTTGGGTTCTGTTTCTGTAGAGAATGATTTTGATTCAATTGGGAGACTTGGTTCATGTTTTTTTTTTTATATAACTCAATCATCTATTGTACTTGCAAAAGTTGATTGTACATGTTTGAGCTATTGTCAGTAATCCAATTCCCATATGTTGGTCTTGGTGCTCCACTATTGGCTTTCTCCAAATGTTCTCCTTTAAATGCTGACATTGGTTGTAATGGTATATTCTCATTAGAGTTCAGATGGCTGGAATAATCTTCTGGGGGTGATATTGGGTTCAACTGTTTATACTAGAAAAAGTTGGACCCTACTTACATAGCTCTGTTGGGTAAAAATAAAAACACATTTCCAACATCCGAGCTAACGCGAAGTAATCCCTTTGCTAGCTTGTACTTGCTGGTTCACTGTGTAACCTACTCAGTTTAAAGTGAGGGCAAGATGCTCCTGATGAGGCCATGGCTGGTGAAATGACTTCTCGGGTATTGGCGGAGCTGAGGTTGCTCTTCATCGGCTTGGAATCCCTCTAAAGACTGTTGTCTCCGTTGAGATCTCTGAAATAAATAGAAACATCATTCGTGGTTGGTGGGAACAGACGAACCAAAGGGGCACTTTGATTGATATTGCGGATGTACAGCAGCTGAATGGTGATAGGCTGGAAGAGATGATTGCTACATTTGGTGGGTTTGATCTTGTCATTGGTGGCGGTCCTTGCAATAATTTGATGTTCTAAAGTTTTTGTCTTTCTTTCTATTGATTTTCTGTGTTTTGATCTTACCCTCTTGATTTTTGTCAATTTCCATGGCAAGTTCTTGATTTTTAATTAATGCATTAGTATTTGCACCTGAGTTTACTCATCATTCAGCTCATCTTTAGTCCTTAGTTCCTGATTTATATCCTTTTCATATGATGCAGAAACTAGAATGCTCAAAACTGTTATATAAACTGTTCCCGATTTATTTCCTTTCTTGCTATTAAATGTAGAGTAGGATGAACTGTTGCATTTCTGAGGCCTTTTTCTATTATGGTGTATGTGTGTTGTTTATTTCACTTTGCTGCACTTCTATGTTAAGAAACTTCCATTTCATTTATTGTTTTACATATCCTTTCCCTTCATGGCTATTGCATTAATTAAGAGTGTTTCTTTCAATCCATTTGCGCGCAGAGATTTTGAACAATTACTTGCAAGGGAGCAGCACTCCTACTTCCATGAAAAAAGCTCACTTTCAAACTAATGGTGCCTGATCCTTCCAGGTAGTTCTCTGATGGTTCCATTTCTTTATTAATATTTGCACACTGCATTCTGTTAACATCAAACAGATGGGGGGCTGTTTTTTTGGAAGTTCAATAACAGTGGGAGTCATATTTCCTTTGACTCTAGTCCTGCCATTATCCCATGTCTTATCTTTTAGTCTTCATACCCATTTCAGGGCTGTTGTGGGAATTATTGATTAAGAACATTTTATCAGGGTGAGATTTTACCCACGCCTTACTTAGATGCCTGTCACACATTCCACCTACCCCTATGAATTAGATGCCTCATAAAGGGCTCTACAAGAATGCCCCCACAAGGTTATACCTTGGTGCATCCCATGAATGTACAAAATTAACGAATGGTGGTTGAGAGAAAAAAAATCATCCAACAGTCTGGATTAGACATGCATGTGCAGCCGTCTGTTGGATGGAGCTGCCTGACTTTTGGGTCCGTTCATGGCATGTGGTGGGGTCAAAATTCTGCATGGCATGGACATAGTACAGGTGTTCCATGGTACCACATGTCTTACATTTTCGTAGAAGGAATTTGTGTTTTTTTTAATATTATTATTATTATTATCCCATACCACTTTATTCTTCACTATCTGCTTCTTTATTCCAATCTCAATTTGAAAGATCCTATATCCTTTCTAGTTTTGTTTTTAGCTCTTTTCAATTTTCATGCAGTACGTCAACTTATCTGCTCTCTGATTTCGACATTTTTTTTTCTGTCTGCTATCTTAAATTATCTTTCCCTATATGAAAATTCTCTTCTTCCCCCATTTACCATTGTAAATGAAATGCCAAAGAATTACTATACAGTGCATGGCCTACATTAATCGACCTTTCAATCGAAGGTACTTTATCAGAGATAAGAATATCAATAAATACCCCTTTACAAAATCTGTTTGTTTCATATGGTGGCCTACATTTATCAATCCAATCCCCTAAAATAACACTAATCCCAATTTGATGTTTGATTCCATCATTATCTGCTCTTGAACTTAAATCACACAAAATCTGCACTAGGTAGAACCATCAAACGTGGTGGGTCCCACTTGATGAGCTACTAGAATTTGTGTGTGGTTATTATGGTGGGTCCCACTTGATGAGCTACTCATATTTCCTGCATCTGTCCTGATCACTCCTGACTTAACATGGTGTGTGTTCTGGTAGCAGGTTAATCCGTGTGGTGAGGTTTGTAATTGTAACATTGAGGTCCCTCACAGGTTTCATATAATTGTAACATTGAGGTCACTCACAGGTTTCATATGTGTGTGTGAGAGAGAGAGAGAGAGAGAGAGAGATATATGGGATTTAATTAAGGTCTGCAACAGTAAAGTGGGCCAGTAGAGTAAATGATTGTAATGATAGTTTTGATCACAGTTTTCGAAGAGTTGGAATCCAAGTTCTTTTTATCAAAAATACGTATCCATCCCAATCAGTGCCAGCTGAAGTTTATCTGTATGTGCCCCATCTATCTTATCTAATCCTCAAAATGGTGTTTGCACCACGCATTTCAATACTGCAATCATCCATAATAACTGTTATACAGGCGCTTAGGATATGCCCCACTGTACACCACAGATTCCTCTATTCCACTTCTTCTCTTTGAGAATATTGGGTGTGTGAAAGCTTGGTAAAGGCAAGTATAAGCTATAATCCTTATGCATGTTGTGGTTATGAATTGACTATATACTTCTGATTTCAACTTATTATTTTTAAGCCTCTTGCATTAGAATGTTGTAAGTGGAACTCTGTCATATGGTATAGCATTTGTAGGAGGGTTGAGCATTTGTATCCATGTTAATCTTGCTCCTTTTTTTTTTTTTTTTAATGCAGGATTGAAGAAAAGAAGAGAAGTTCCCACATTTTTTGATGAATCCAAGAACATAGTAACCAAGCGAATGTATAAGAAATATAAGCAGGTAAGTTGGGCACTTTACAATGGTTCAATGTTCATCCATGAGATATGCAATTCAAATTTATATGTAAATTTCATGTATATAAACTTTGATTAAGTTGGGCACTTTACAATGCTTGGTTATGGTATGAATGACAAAGGGTTTGGTTAAATGGGTGATTAACTCAATGTTCCCAATAGGGGGTGGTAGTGATTTTGTCAGGTTGGAGGAGGGTATGCATTTATAGATTTTGACCCAATTTGTTCAAGGTGATTAACAATGTTTCCATTGCATTTATAGCACTGCATTTAAATGGGTGATTAACTCAATGTTTCCATTGCTGTATTTAATCGAGTATTAAGGATTGCTATCTTCCCACTTTTCTCCATGATTTTGTTATGCACCTAACTTTCTTTTTGTACATGATTATATTCACTTCCATGGGTGATGGAACACTTATCTTGGCACAATTTAAACTATAGGTGAATCATACTTTTTAAGTAAATACCCTATTTTCTAGTAGTCAGTGTTTCTTAATCCCATGATTGCCTAATGTCATTGGTCTTTTGCTTCCCTTCACACATTTATCTAAATAGCATGCATTTTCTTTTGATAGACACATTGATCAGTTTATCACTTGGGGGCTTTGTTAGAAGCCTGCATCTTCTCTTATTCCAGCAGTAGAAGTGGAACCACCAGGATGCTCATTCAATCCTTCATTTGAAGCTCATCAGGTATCATATTTCTTTCACCGTGTACTCTGTAAATTGGCTGTAATGAAGGTGAATAATTCTCTTAATTCCATTGCGGGTATCTAGGATTCATTGGCTCAAGCTGTGGCGGTAGAAATGCAAAAGTCATACCGGAATGAATTGGGACTTAAGCCAGTCCCACTAACTGTTCCTGGTGAAACCGTTGATGAAGAGGAGGTGAGTCTTTCGAACAGTGTTTCATAATTGCTTCTTATGTTGAAAATTATAGGTTGATCTTAATATTTAATAAATATTTTTTACTAGATGTGGTTTAGACCTTCCTTTTCTGCTGCACATACCAGCTTTTGTCCTCTTTTCTTTATACTTGATACTAGTATCATATCAAGAGTGAAGATAGAAGGGGGATAGCGGTTTTAAATATTTTGCATATATTCTTGGACATAAATATTCAGGTGAAAACCGTCTGCATGGAAGAACCATGCAGCTTGCCCTAATTTTTCTTGACCTGGATCATCTATGATGAAGTCACCCCCTCCAGCATGAATTGCCACAAAACACAAATTTGACACATCCGTCACTGGCGGTTGGATTAAAGCCCCCCGCCCCCGCGAAGAAAGTGCTGTTTATAAAACCATTAACTTGACAGCCATAGGTCATGATGATCTAATGTGGTTGATATTTTTCTCACACCTAAGTCACTTTGAGATCTCTCCTCACACTCACAAGTCACAACCAATGAACACCCAATCCCTGCTGAGCCTCACAGATGAGACTATATCATCTTATGTGCAGATGGTTCTCACTTGAATTTTCGGTTCCCGCACTAACTTATCCTCTTTTGGTTTATACTTCATACTGTTATCATATCGAAGTGGATAATACAAAGGGGTATGCACTATGCAGCAAGTAATTCGGTTCTAATCAGTCACTTCCATATATCATATACCAAAGAAACTAAATGGATATTTTTCCCTAGCTTGTTTAGTGCTTTAATGCTCTTTAGATTTTAGTTGTATTAATACTTTTTTACCGTATTCTGTGGCCTTAAAATTCTTTGTCAATGTTCATTATTTGCTGTTCTTGCAACCAAGGGCATTTGAGTCATGTTATTTTGTTACAAATAAAAATAAAAAGGCAAAAGGAATGAAAAAAAAAAATCACTGTGCCAATGTTTGAATTTCTGCTCCACGTCATTTGTGTGCATTTGTCCTTTGTTAGTTGGATATAAATTTGAATTGCTGAAAATACTTAAATCATATTCTGGGACAACCTCCTCTATAAAAAAAAAAAAAAAAAAAAACACAATCATATTGAAATTGCCCTTCATTAGGAAACACCATGATCTGGGGCCACCTGGACAAGTATTAGTTCAGTGATTTCTCTGGCCACTCGGACAAGTGTTACTTCAGTGTATGTGCGAGTGTGAGGACATATGATGCCCAGATATGGCATGGAGACATGCAATGGATGTCACAGGGACATGGATTGTACACAAAATGTGTAGTATCAAAATTTACAAAATTTACTAATAGTTCCCTACTTCCCTTAAGTCCGGGATGTGTCATCATAACTGCTAGTACCACACTTTCTCCTGGTCATTTTGGTGTAATATTCTTTTATTATCATACTCTCTTTACCAAGTAGAAATTATTGTTTTGCTAACTGTTTAAAATTTGATTACTGTTTTAAAAAATATCATCTACTACATTGATATTTTTAGTCTGGCAATGGACCAGCATCCAGTTGAGCAAATCAGGAACTTTAATATGCTGGCCGTATGAACAGAGTTTAAATTCATGCCCAACCATTGGAGTGCTGCTCATTGACAGCCCTGCATGCTTATGACTTATGAGATACTAAAAAATCCTTTTTTTTTTCTCAGATGTATTTTCTTGATGCTGATGATGGTGATGATCTGGATGCAGAAGATTTGGATGACAATAATGATCTCAACCTTGGTCAAAGGTAGGTCTACTATATTACTCTGTTTTTCGGTTGAATATTATATTGGAAGGATTTTTATATTCAGTTTGACGGAGGGCACGTGACCAAGAGCCCCCTATTATATGTGACTGAAATCTGGCTTCTTGATTTATTCCTGAAAGCTGAGAACCCTTTTGGTTTTTTTGTTTATATATAGTTCAATTGTGTTGATACCTGGATTTTGTCAAATCCAATTGTGTTCTTGGGCCCAACCCAACCAATAAGGAAAACATATGGCAAGCATCAAGACATAGCATTTTCCTAAACAAGGTTAGTCCTAGTCTTGAGAATCATAACATTCAATTTGAAAGGGTAGGAGTGCCCATGGGTTAGGCCTGGGTTGCAACCAAGTTAGATGGTATCAGGCTCCAGCTACTATGTCTTAGACATGAATCCTAACCCAACTCAAGACCCGGGAATATGAAGAATTCAGTCTCACTTGTTTCTTGTTTAATATCCTATAATATTATTGTGTTGAAAGTGGAGCTACTATGATTTTTTTTGGACTGCTTTGTGGGAGACTATGTTGAATCTTTTACTTATTTACATTTCTTTTTGGGCTGAGATTGAAGATAGCTAGCATGTAGTGTGGATCTTCTCTGTGATGAAAATGAGGATTTTCTTGTGTATTGTGAAGTTTATTCTATTGGGTTTCTTCAATTTGCAAACAAAAATTTTGTGGTAGGGAGTAAAGTTATTCAGACTATTTCATTATATTGTATTTGAAGTCATGCTTTACCACGATTTGTCAGGGAGAAGGTATCACCCATTTATCTTAAGCTGTTATTGCATTTGAAATACCTATCTTTCAAATCTCTTTTAGTAAGTTGTGGGCTATTCTTTTATCTTCTAGGGGGTCCCGCTGGAGTCGCCCCCATCTAAGTTGGTTGGAAGTAGAGGATCTAATAATCGGTTCTTTGATTTTTTACAAGATATCAGAGGTTTGTTGATCTCTTTTAATTTACTTGTTCTGTTTATATTCTCAAAGCTGTGAAATCAGTGTATCATCTGTTACAATACAGGTTACTGCAATAGTTACCATGAATCTCAACAAATAATCGATGTTAACTACTACCCTGTCGAGACTGCAAGGAGATCAAATATGCGACACAAGTCAAAATTGACATAGGAGTACAGGGCCTTGCAGATACTTTTATCTTACTTGGCATGGCATTTGATTCACCCGAGGTGATATTAGGGTCCCAAGAGCATATATTTGATTTCTGTCTCTTCTGTGGTGTAATCTCTGATCTGTCTTTATGTTTGTGCAGGCCCAATAGTTGAACCAAGACATATATTTGAGACTATATACTACCACGCATTGAAAGCTTCTGCTGAACTTGCTGCGAAAGAGGGCACTTATGAGACCTATATTGACGATGCTATGTTTGTAGAGTGGAAGATTTGAATGGTTGATCCTTTTCATGTATTTTTTTTTCCTTATGATTCAATGACGACACGACAACGGTGAAGTTTACTTTCATGTAATGGTAGGTACCTTTGTGAATAAATCCCAATGGAAGAAGACGAAAAGTGTGTGAATCTTGTAAATGAGCAAACAAGAATTCCCTCATTGTTTTGGTATTGATTTGAATGGATGATCATTTTCATGTATTTTTTTTCCCATGGCCTACCTAGCTTGTATAGACTGCAAGTCCAGTGTTTTTATTTTTAACTGCAGGTCCAGTGTTTTTTTGCAGGTTCTGTTTACATCTTTTATTTTAGTTTATTAATTTGTATTTGTAGCAATAAAAAAATGTGGATTTAATTTTTTTTAATTAAAAAATAATTAATTTTTTTTTATAAAAAAAAACAATTAAGGCGCGTCTTGCGAGCCGTAAATTGAAACTCGCCAATTCTTTAATGGCCTGCATTTGCAAGTTGTAAAAATATATACTTAATTACGGCTTGCATTTGGAGCCGTTAATCAGATTGTACACAACCCATTTACAGCCCACAAATGTAAGCTGTGTAAAACATTTTTCGTTTTAAGTATTCACGGCTTACTACGTGTGCCATAAACTTAAGCACACCAATGCTTTAACGGCACTCAGTTTGCGTCGTAAAAGTTTAGTATTTACGGCCTGCTTAGTAGGCCAAAAATGTGGTCCAAAAAGTCCTAAGAGCATCATTTTCGGCGTGCATTGATCCTACTTACGGCCTGTATATGCACGCTGTAAATAGTTTACACCTTTTATGGCAGGCGCTTTTACGGCACGACCCCCGTGAGCCGTAAACCTACATTTACGGCGCGCATTTCACGCTGTAAAAGCCCTGAAATGGTGTAGTGATCTATATATTTAGGTCTTTGAAAATGATTTTATTAAATCTTTAATTTTTTCTAAAAATAATTGTTCAAGTGTATTTAATATTTATGAGACATTAACTACCAAAGGCTTAGGACTTTGAAAATGATTTTATTAAATCTATAATTGTTGTTAGAGTATTACTATTATATGAATGTCTTATTTTATAGGAACAATGGTGCGTGACATAGATCCGGCATGGAGTCACGGTGAAGCAGTAGGAAGTAGAAGCAAAATAAAATGTAATTATTGTGAAAAGGTTCTCAATGGGGGGATTACCCGATTGAAACAACATTTGGCACATGTATCAGGACAGTTGATAAAATGTCCGAAAGTGCCACCAAATGTGAGAGCTGAAATGCAGGGGCTCCTTAAGACAATTGCACAAAAAAAAGTAGTACAAGAAGAAGAAGAACCGAGGAATTTGAAGCATGCAGAGAAGAGGTTTTTGGTTCCTCTGATGATGACGATGAAGACCTGGAAATGACAAGGGCTAGGAGAGAAAGTGTAAGGGCACTTCAGGAGGAGGAAGAAAGGAGAAGAATGCAATATGAAGCAGCAGCTAGAGGTAGCCAATATGAGCAGGGTGGTTCATCCGGATCAGGGGGAGCGAGTTTGCTTCGGGCATTTAGTCATAAACAACCCCGTCAAGATCCAGACATTGAGGAGGTTGAAAGACCTCCTACACAGGCACCTCGTAGGCCAGATGTGGTGGGGCCAACTGACCCATTTGCTTATAGAAAACCAACATCAAAGCAGCCAGGCATCATAAAAGCACTAAAGGACAAGTTTGGTAAAGCAAGAGATAATCTAGTGAGAGCTACTGGGAAGTTTTTTTTGGATGGAGGCATTCCACCCAACAAGGCATCTTCTCCTTATTTCACCACCATGTTAGATGCAGCTGCAGAACATGGTCCAGGTATAAAGGCACCCACCCCTTACGAGATTGGGCATGTATGTGTTGAGAAAGAGTATGATGAGTTGCAGGCTTGGGTGGAAACTTTCAAATGGGCAAGGAAGGAAAGAGGTTGCACACTAATGTGCGATGGGTGGACGACGATCACACATCGTCATCTCTTGAATTTTCTAATCTACTCATCTATGGGCACGGTGTTTATCAAATCAGTTGATGCAACTGATCACATCCAAGATGCAAGATATACTAATAGGTTATTGAATGATGTGATTGAAGAAGTTGGGGCAGATTGTATAGTTCAGGTGGTTACCGACAATGAAGAAGTTGGGGCAGATTGTATAGTTCAGGTGGTTACCGACAATGCTGCAAGCATGAAGGCTGCAGGAATGATGCTTATGAAACAAAGGCCAAGGATTTTTTGGTCTCCATGTGCAGCACATTGCCTGGATTTAATGCTTGAAGATATTGCAAAAGAAAAAGTCATGAAGCAAGTGATTGGTAAGATAAAGCAGATCACCAACTTTTTTTATCAGTCATATAGACTCATTTCCATGATGAAAACACATACAGACAACCATGAACTACTGCGGCCTGGCATCACTAGATTTGCCACCCACTTTATTGCTATCAAAAGTGTTTACAAGTATAGAGAAGGACTTCTGCAATTAATAAAATCACAAGAGTTCATGAACTCAAAATGGGGAAAGAGACCAAGTCCCATTACAATAGAAGTGTGTAAAACAATTGAGTCCAATAAATTTTGGCCTCATGTGAAGGGTGTTTTGAATGTTTTTGATCCCCTAATAAAGGTTCTTCGATTGGTTGATGGCGATGATAAGCCAACAATGGGGTTCTTACATGAGGCCATGGAGAGATCAAAGCTGGCTATTCAAGCAGATTGTAGATATTACAAAAAGTATTGGAAGATCATCGACGATCGATGGGGACGACAATTGAAACATGATTTACACACTGCTAGTAAGTAAAGGCTGTTTCCTTTAATATTTGAATTGTTGTATTCAATTTGGCCTCACTATATTAATTTATCATGGACTAAAATTCATTGGTACTTTTACAGGATACTTTTTTAATCCACAATTTTCGGATGGACGTATATCTGATGAAATCCGTTTGGGATTAAAAATTGTAATTGAAAGACTGGCAGCGAATACAGATGAAGCAATTTGGGCTACTAATCAGGTAGGCAGTAGGCTAATTAAGGGAAAAAGTATAACATTGTCATTTCTCCAATTTATTTTATTATGTTAATGTCTTCAGATTGATATATACAATGTACGTGCTGGAAGCTTTGGAACGACGACTGCGCGGAGAGCTATCACACAGACCAATCCCGGTATTGATTGTAAATTTGTAATGTCATTTATATATTATTCAAGGACTTATTATTATTTTATTGACTCTAATATCATTTCTATTTTTTTTTTCAGCTGAATGGTGGTTGAATTATGGAGAGAGTCCTCCTGCACTAAGGATGATTGCTATTAAAGTCCTTAGTCAAACAACATCGTCTTCCAATTGTGAAAGCAACTGGAGCACCTTCTCCTTTATCCACACAAGACCAAGAAATAGATTAACAATGCTGAAGCTAAATAAATTGGTCTACATCCACTACAACCTCATGCTCCGGAGTAGAAATAGAAGGAGAAGACAGTTTGAGGATCACCGGGATTATTTTTGTCCAATTAATTTGGACTATATCATTTCATAAGAGGATACTGTGTTAGGTCAATGGCTGGAGGAACAAGAACAACCGGTGTTAGACCAAGACCCAGAGTTAGAGGGGTTGATGGAGGACTTGACTGGGGATAGGCCTGAGCCAGTGAGGGCCTCATAAAGGTTGGAAGAAATAAACTTGACAATGCAACAGGGGCGCGCGCCTGATACAAGTGAGCCAAGGGGACAGGACGTGGACGAGGAGAGTGAGTCAAGTATTTCTACCTCTTCATCATCAGCAGGAATCCCACCTGACTCTCCCGGGGATGAGGGTCATTATAGAGATGATGAGCATGTCACTTATGAGACAGTTGAGCATTTTCTTGCTGCTACCGAGTTAGATCCTCGCCGTGGCTATGTCAGACATGTTGGACAGACAGGGAGTAGTGGTGACGCTGCTGGGTAAGGAGTGGGGGAAGGTACTCATGGTCATCAAGGGGGTTATGTTGGCCAACAGGGTGCCATGTATGGACAGGATATCATTATTCATATGACCCTAATTGGGTACCCCCTTCACCAACACCGATAATGTCTATCGAACAGATATTAATTGAGCAAGGGAGGCTTCCCCCACTACCACATGATCCCTAACAACCTTTATATAACCCTCATGGCTATTACATACCATTTGTGCACAATTACCAAGAACAATCTACAGGGGGTCGAGATAGTTCATCATCTTATCAACAACAATCTGAATATGGTCATGGGTATGGTAGTGCTGCACAACAGTATGGAGCATAACTTTTTAACCAAAACCGAAGAAATGATGATGATGATGATATTGAGCCTGGGCAACACTCCACTTGGTATTAGGTTGTCAATCTATCAACTATCATACACTCATACTCATCAATCTCTCTCTAATTTCTACTCTCTAGTCCCCTCTAATTTCAGGTAAACCATGAACCTTTTGATGCTCAAGTGCTTTATGATTTATCTATCTCACTATCATATTTCAGATTTTAATATGTTATCTTCATGGTCATGAATTTCACAACTTATTTGATGATTGAGTTAGTATTAAATGATGATTGATATGTTTGTTATCTACTTATCTTTATTTTCTTATATTTTACACTAATAAATTGATCATGAGCATCAATAATGGTTGCGTTATATAAAATACTGGAGAATAAAGCGAACAGCGACACAGACAGGAGTCATAACTTCAGGTGACCGAGATTTTGATTTATTGTTGTTACTAATGGAAAAAAAATATTATTTTCCAGTATTTTCTAATATTCTGGATTTTTTGAATATTTGTGCGAATTTTTTTGGATTAAAAAAAAATTCACACCGCGACGACCGCGACGGACCGATATCCGCGACGATATCCGCGACGTATCGGTTTTTCGGCCCGGCCGATACCGCGACCGATACCGATATTTTAAACCATGCCTCTGCAACTCCGGCATGTAGCGATGAGTTCCTCCAAATCCAGATTCTGTAACGACGACGAGCTTCCTTCGGTCAAGTTCCGGCGAAGATGGCAACGGGCGGCAGCGGCTTCAAATCACAAAACAAACAGAACTGATCCAGTCCAGATCTTCTCTCATAATAGCAAAAATTTCGGGTCCTCTGTACTGGCTTCGGTTTCTGCACGGCGACGAGAGCAGCAATGCTGCTCTTCTTCTTTGGCAATGTTAGGGAGACAATGCCTTGCTTCTACTCCGATTTCGATAGCGAACGGCGGGATTCCAGCGACGTGAGGCCTCTGTGATTTCCGTTTTGGAAATCCGGATCCTCTTCCTCTACAGCGCGTACAACGCCTGGGAACTCTACAACTCAAGTCTTCTTTTCTATCGAAGAACTGCACCATCGGCTTCTCCACTTCGAACAACGCAGAGTCTGGATCTTCACCTCGCTGTCTTGTTCTCTGGTTCACTGCAACTTCAGGTTTCTTGATCAACACTTAGATCTCAGTCTTCTTTCAGAGTATGATTCTCTAATCTTCTCCTTCGACTCAATCAGAATCGGGAAACCAAATGCTAGACCCAAAACTGATCTCCTTCTGCAGCACTGCAACCGGGAAACGTTCCCTCTGTGAGTTCTCCGATTAACAATCGTGGCCCACCTTCAGATTGTCAGCCAGTCTTGCCGTCGATCGCGTACCACAACAACACTCTAATACCAATTTGTTGTGATCGTGTGTGCGGAAGCGTGCGATCAACAGGTAAACAAATCAAGCCACAAAAAAGGGAACACGGATTTACGTGGTTCGGTGATTTCACACCTACGTCCATGGACAAAACTCGTCTTCTTCCTCACCACTAGTCGGAGTTTTCCCACTATATTAGGGTTACAAACAAAAGAGATAATATGTAGTTTTAACAAAGACTAAATTACCCCTCAACCCTAATACAAATGAGTTGGACCTATAAAACGAGCCAAAACCCAAACCCATAAACCCAACATGTATAACATTTTAAGTGACTTTCTGGTCAATTTTTTAGGAGATTTCGTTAACCTGACACAGTGACACATTTCTGTAGAGGATGTTTCCTGCTGTAAAAATGGATGCAAGGAATCCAAGATCAGCACACTTCAAATGCTGCAGAAATCAAATGCCATGTTAAGTGTACATTGGGTGCAGCACAGAATATGAAAAGGCTAGCTGAATTTTTGGTGCAAGGAAAGTAGCTCCAGCCTCCAGCCCTTAGAAATCCCAGATGCATGAATTTACTTCAGGCCATAGTCATTATTAAGAAACCATGTCAACAAACAATAGCATGGGGAGGGATATATGATGGGGGCAAGAGAAGTGAAGAGAGGAAAGAAGAGTAGAGAGAGAGAGAGGAGAGTGGGGAGAGGTGATGGCAGAGGAGTGGAGAGAATATAGCAAAGGAGAGAACAGGAGAGAAAGGGAAAAGATAGGATGCAAGATCCTATTTGCAAACATAAAGGAAAAACGAAGCTTATGCCTGCCTCTATTTTCACACAAAAAAACCAAATCCAAAACCCCACCCCATGCACCAATGGAGGAAAAAAAAGAGAAAAGAAAAAACCACCCACCATCTGAAATGCATTCACTCTTTATTTAGGAAAAGCAGGGAAAAGTTCCATAGAATTTCCTAGAAAAGTGTAAACAAAATGCGTTCTTTTTACATTTTCCAAGGAAAAGTGTCACAAACATGTCAGACTGTATATAGCCAATATTAGAAGATCAGCATCATTTTACAAAGTTTGATGCATTATTAGAAGATCAGCATCATTTGGTCAGCGGAGTACGTTTGGAGCAGATATGTGGAACAGTGTGAAGCCTTCAACTGAATCAAAATGTTGTTTACAGGCACATCCCAATGCCAGGTTTGATCAGAGGGCATCTTAGTGCCGAGGTTCAGCGAGGGTGTCAGTGTTTTCTTTAGTCTTTTTAGGTCTTTGATTTTTATTTGGTTTAGACCATTTGGAGGACCAAATGGGTTCTAAGGGGGGGAGGATGTAAGACCCCGACCCCCGGTTCTTTTGTTTAGTATTATTTTAATCATGGTTTGGCTTTTTTAAGCAAGATTAGAGTGGTTTGACTTTTTTTTTAGTTTGACTAGATTTTTCATAACCTTGGAGGGTTTTGAAGACCGTTGACTTTAGTTTGACCCGGTCTTTGTAAAATATATTTTTATGAGAAATTACTCTTGATTTCTAAAAATTTTGAATTTGGTGTATTTTGACTCATCTCATTTAGTTGAACAACTTTCATGTTTTGACCATTTGGATTTAATGATCAGAAATCGCGATTTTCGAGAAAAAGGGCAAATCTGACCTTTCACACAAAATCTGTACCCAAATTTCGAAAATTTCAGAAATTGACAAAAATATACTTTTTGGAAAGTAGAAATTTCGCTGATCGTTTTTGTCTTCTTCGTCGTTTTCATTCGGGGCCCGCAAATGCCATTTTTAGCCTTGTGAAGATCGGGGCCCACAAACCCATCTTATAAGAGATGAGCTCTCTTCTTCCTCCTTCATTTCTTTTTCCTGCACGTTTTGGAGCAAGGGTTTTTCCCTCTCTTCCAGCACTTTCTCTCTCATCTGAAACACCCATTTCTTGGAGTTTTCATGGAGGATTGATCTCCTAGGGTTCTTCCTCATCTTCCAAGCTCTCCAAAGACACCTTTTTCAAAGGATTTGAGCCAAGGAAACCTTCTTCTTCAAGCCTTTCTTCCTTGTTTGAGCTACCAAAGGTTCGCAATGGATTTTCTTTCTTCAAATCTTGGTTTTTCCAAACCATTTAGAATGTTCTTGTCATCCATGCAAAGAGATTCATGGAGGTTTTGCAAATGATTGATTTCTAGGGCTTTCTCTTAGGTTATTTTGGGGGGTTTTTGTGGATTTCGAGCTAGAGACTTAATTGTGGCCATCTTAGAGTGATTTGCATCTCTTCTTGACCCAAGGCAAGTGAATTTTACAATTAATATGATGATTCCATTTATTTAGTTCCATTTCATGGTGTTTCATTCTATGTTCTAATCTCTTTATGTTTCTTAGATTTGTTTTGGATAAATGGGGTAATGTTATGTTTGATTTCCACTTATGATGTTATTGTTTTATAATGAATTGAAAGTTGTTTTCACTTTGGTCATCTTGAGATTTAGTCTCCTTTATGTTAAGTGTTTGTGCTCAAAGAATGGAAAAAACTTTGATTTAAAAGTGTTTGTATGATTGATTGGAATGATCTAATGGGTGATGATTTGATGAGTTTAGGAGGTCAAGGAGAGGCCCAAATACTCATGGAGATGTGTATGGAAGAAGGGGAAAGAAAGAAAATGGATAGGGATTGGACAAAGGAGAGATCCAAACAAATAGGTTGAGATTCGCCGTTGTCCGATCGATCGGACTGAGAGCATTTCAGGTCCGATCGATCGGACTGTAAATAACTGAGAGCATTCCAGGTCCGATCGATCGGCCAATGAGTCCGATCGATCGGACTGAAATGAGAAGAAGATTTGGGTAAATTATGATACTTGGAAAATTGTGAGATGGGAATGAGAACAATGAGAGAATGAGTATATGTGAAATTACCTGGGAATCTTTCAAGTCTCAATGCGCACTTTATCATTTTAAATGTTGTGGATTTTCCTTGGCATCAAACATATTCTTTTATTAATCAATGTTTAAAGGCTAAGTGTGTATTGAGATGGTTCCTTGGTAAGTCATTAAGTCATTCTACATTATTCTATTCCATTCCAGATCAGAAATGTATATGTATTCTTCGGTAAACTAATTTGAATAGCATCGGTGATTTGATATAGAATCATGTGGTTTTCAATGTTCGAAAGGATTGACCGTATGATTCTTAAACAAATTACTTTGATGTGTATTTGAGCGGTTTACCATGGAAATTCGTATGTTCTCTTCGAATCGAATTGGAAGAAGATTTGAGTGGTTTGCCACGTTCGGAAATACATCGAGAAAACTATTATTTTGAAAATAAGACCTCGAGGCAAGATGGGGCCAGAACTTTGTAGTGCGAGCCCGTGAGCCAAAGGGACTATTATTTTGAGGATAAACCTCGAGGCAAGATGGGGCCAGAGCTTTGTAGTGTGAACCCATGAGCCAAAGGGATTATTATTTTGATTTGTATTGGTTCAGGTTTTAAAAAAAAAACTTAAGGCACCACTAGGCTTAGGTCACCTTGTCGGGCTGATCACCCGGCTTGGGATCTTTAATTTGTCTGCCAGCTGCAGCTTGGATTCTGTCTGTACCGACCATGGCAATGGTTTTTATCTGCCGGTCCCACTTATATGTGGCTACGGTTCTGATTCTATTTCCGGTCCCACATGTAGTGGCTATAGTTCTGTCTGCTCTTGTTACTTTGATAATAGGAGAAAATAGCTATATGTGGGTTGCCAATGTTTTATCTATTAGATATTTTGTTTTACCATCCTTGTTTGTTTATGCTCATTATAGTCTTTGAATTTGTTAATGTTTAAGGAATCGATCTTTTATCATATTGTCTATATATTATTCAGGATTTTAAACGTATTTCCAATTATTCGTTGATTTACATAGTCTATTATGTTTTTAAGATATTTATATTTCAGTGACTGTCCATTTATTTGCTTTGATATTTATGTTCGGTCTTTCAATCGTTTTATCATGATTTATTGCTATTATTGTTTAGACTCTTTAAATGGATTTACAATGATCCCATAAGGTTTTATGAATGCCCATGTCTATTTGCTTGCCAGACCGTCATGTCTGACCCTGTTTGTTTGGTGCCAGATTCCTCTCATTCTATTTTTAGGTGTTTGATCGGAGGAGGCGGTGGAGCCGCCGGTCTGACCCGAGAGGCTGCCCATTGATATCATCTAGATGTCAAGTTTGGCACCGGAGTTCGTATCTAAATATTGGGGGTAGTATTTCTATTTAGTTGGATATTTTTGTATGGCTTTGTTAGCATTTTTCTTGGGATTTGTAATTAAGACACTTGTTAATTGAAATTCGAATATGTGGGAAATAAATAGTCCTGTTACTACCAGCTCAGTATTCTATGATTTATGATCTGTACCAGCCTGCTTATGTGATGGCTTTATGATATTGGTTGAGTGCGACACGGAATCCGATGGCTACGGACTCCGGGTCGCAACACCATGATTAGCTTCCGCTAAAATATGTTCAGCTTGTGTGGAATTTTATTATCCTCATTCACGCGGATCTTGGGAAATACAACAAAAATCTTAAGTAATCCCAGATTTTCGCATCCCGAGGTCGGATCACTCAGGGCCCGGTTTCGGGGTGTGACAGGTTTGGTATCAGAGCTGGTTAGTTTCTAGGAAATAAAACACTCTAGAGACATTAAGACGTGTGGTGTGGATTCGTTAGATTGTGTCGATTTGTTTTCTCTTGTCTTTGTTTCTTTGGATTTGAGTCCGCTTTTCTTTTAGTTTGGGAGACTTTCATTGTCTTTTCTGTTGTTCTTGTTGTTAGGGAATTTGGACAACCAAATTTCCTCTTTCGTGGAGGAGAATTTAAAATCTCCATACCCACATTCAGTGTCTTTTGTCTGTGTTTGTGTTGGAGACCGAGAATGTTGTGGATTCAGTATGTTGTTTTCGGAGAACATCAGCAGACTTTCAGCCTTCAGCATCTCCATTGTGTTTAATGAGAGAAGACATGTGCATTTGCCCGCTAAAGTAGAACTTGAGCAGTATTTGAAGATCCCCTCTCAGCTAATCGAAGATCATCATGCAGCGTACCAAGGTAAGTGAATGTGGATTTTGGGTGAACTCAGACCATCTTTCCAAGATGAAAGACTGCAAGAGGCATATTAGCTGTCGATTTTACGAAGGGAGAAGTGATTCTTAGTTAGTAAGGTTGGAAGTTGGTGCCAAAGACTCAGGGATTTCTCGGATTTAACGAGCCTTGTCATAGTTTTGGCTGAGAATTTTCATGACTTGCAGCTTAGCCAGTGTAGTTGATTCAGCAGGAATACCAAGTGGATGGTTAGTTGTAGTCAAGATAATTTTCGGCAGCAGAGGAAACCTTGTGGATTTTACCGACTTACAGGATAATGGATTGGACAACGTGTAGATGCAAATGAATCAACTGATTGGGATGTATGCTAATGGATTTATGTTTCTTCTTTAAGGATTATTTTTTAAATAAACTATGTCATTCTACTCTTTTCATGAGTCACATGATCTTGTTTTCATAAGGTTTTGTGTTTCGGATTCTTGTATAACTTCTACAAGATTTTTATGAGCAAATGAGTTCAGATTTCATAAAGGTTGAGTGCTTAATTAACACTCAGATTTTTGCAAAGTTTAATGTATAGTCATACTATATGAATTTGATTTATTTTTGAAATCCTGATTTGGAATTGTTGAGTGTTTCAATGATTTGTTTGGTTATGAAAATATGAATTTTAAAATGAATAATGTTATTTCATACTCAAACTTTAATAAGCTTTATTTAAGCTTTATTTGATAATTTGGAAGTTCAGTTTCTACTATGTTTTAAAATGATGAAATTTAACTAAGTAATTGATTTAGTCATTATGTTTAAAACTTTAAGGTTTGTTTTGCATTGAATGGAATGAGTTTTTCTAGCTTATGGTTGGAGTTTGGGAGTGTATGAATTGAAGGGTTGATGGGTGTAAGGAGGTGTATTGGTTCAGTTGGAAACAAATTTGGATCTTTGAGGTAGTGAGCAGAACTTAAGACATAGTATTCAGATGATGCTGAGATAATTGTTCCTACAAGAAGGGTAGAGCGTGAGACAGAGGCAGAAGATTGAGCAGACTCCAGATTATGAAAATTTTCAATCAAGCACCATTCGTGAAGCAAATGTTTAGTTATTCTGTGAACCTTGGAGAACAATCAAAAAGTGGTGGAGTTAATTCGAGATTAGGATTAATAAAGTTTCAGTTATTCAGGGATTGACATCAGATTGGCAGATATGTTTTTGTTGAGAACAAAGTATCAAGTCGAAGATCAAGAACAACAAGCAGATAGAATTAGAGTGAGCATGGAATTCTGAGTACAGCACGGAAAGATTGGAATATGGAGTTGTGAACATAGATTGGATTTCCAAGGTCGGCCTTACATGTCAAGGGTAGAAGACTTTGAAAGTCCGGGATCTTAACCCTAGAGGGGGGGGGGGGTGAATAGGGTGATCTACTAATAGTGACCAACTATGACCAATTTTAATTTCTTTACAATTAACCTAGTCACATGTGATGATTATGACAATAGATGCGGAAGATAAACAAATCAATCACCACAAACCAATCACCATAACACAAAGATTTATAGTGGTTCGGCCTCAATGCCTACCTCCACTACCGGCTTGTGCTCAACACCCCACCGGATTTCCACTATTTATGCTTTTACAATAGGCTAAGCAATAACCTTTACAATGATGTTTTTCTAGGCTAAACAACAACCTTACACAATGCTTTTCTTAGACTTAGCAATAACCTTTACAATCAATAGATTTTTCTTTCTCAATGAAGTGTCTAAACACTAGAAGAGAAAAAATTATAGCTTAATACATTTGCCTCTTAATTAGGCTGATATAAAAATTAAAATCAATTTACAATCATACACTAACAATTAACTAAGATGAGTGTTCAAGGTGTATGAAAGTGTACTTCAATCAATTTCTAAAATGAAGCTCTTAAATGAATGCTTGATGCATTTAAAAATCTAAGCACATCAATTAATGATTGAAGAGATGAACTAATCACATGAAGTAATTGAAACAACTTGGAAAGACATTCCTATTAAAACACAAGTTGTATGAAAGTTTAAATACTAAAAACACATGTGATTTGGACATGAGTGTTTTGCAAAACAATCCAATATGGTAAAGTGGTATGATGATTGCAAAACAACTCAAACAAGGCTAGAAATCATGCAAGAATGAAATTACAAAAGTTTGATCATGCATGGATTTAAAAAATATGGAAATCAAATTTAACTTAGAGGTCTCAAGGATTTTGATTTTCATTTGCTCTCTAGCCTTCTTAGCTCATTCCTCTTTCTTAGGCTTCAAAATGGTTCCAAAAGTTCACCCAACCAACCTCTTCAAGAAAGGAATGAAATGAACATTTATAGACAAAATCAGTCCAGCGGCTAGTGTATTCGGTCGACCTACTTCACTCTCGGTCGACCTGGAACAAACGGTCAGAAATCTGACCGTTGGAGAGCCAACAGCTCTCTACCCAATGGCTAGTTGGTTCGGTCGACCGGGTACACTGGCCTGGGAGGAGTTCTATGCAGGTTTTGAAAAAGTGATTTTTCTGAAACATGAACTCCAGCCATTATGTTTTATGCATGCTAAAAGGATTCTAAAAATGAGATTGTATGCATTACAAGAACCTCGATGATCAACTTGATTTTTTCAAAATCATGCATGAACAAATAGAATTTCGAAAGAGTATTTTAAGTTCTAAAACATGCAGGATGAGGTCTTTGAAAATCAATTGAATATGCAAGTCTAAGATTCAGAAATCAAGGTGTAAAATACGATGAATGAGTGTGTGATCAGATGAAGGTGAAAGTGATAGTGCATCCATCAAATTAGCAACATAGAAAGATCCTAACAATCTCCCTCTTTGCAATTTGATGGCAAGTAAGATGATCACAACACTTCTAAGACTTCAGCTCTTATGAACTTAATTGTTCTTGAAACAATCTCTCCCCCTTCGTTAGAGCTCTCCCTCTTTGATCCTCGGACAGATCTCCCCCTTAGTTAGAACTGGTCTTCTCTCCCTTCTGTTGGATCTCCCCTTTGTTTGATCTTCTCTTGCTCTTTTGAGTTCTCTCCCCCTTTGTCATCGAATTGCAAAGGAACCTGTATACATTAGAAAACAAATACCTTTTAGCAGCACCTATTACCAAATTAAATTGAAAATGAAATGCTGAACAGGTTATCATGTATAGAGGTTGTCTATGCTGTTGTGAATGATGCTAAGACAGAAGATATTAATCGAAAGAAAATATAGTTCATAGCATCATAAACATTCATCAATTGAGGAATATAACAAGAAGATATGAGATGAACAATTTGAATATGTAAATTCATTGTTTTTCCATAAAAGATTAGTACATATTTCAATAATTACTTGACCAAACCAAAAATCAAAATAATGGTCAGTAATCAAATCAAAATATCAGTCAGTTGATAGACAAATATTTAACAGAGTTAAAAAGTCTATCACTACCCTCCCCACAAAAAGTGAAAAACTTTCCTAAGATCTAAGATGAATCTGTAGGAGACGGGGGCACTGCATCATCATGACGCCTGCAGCTGCTGGAGATGTTCGAGAGGTACTTCAAAGTCTTCTTCATCATTCCTGATACCTCTTGCCTAAATTCCTGATAGTCTGTACGTATGGTAGAAACAATATGCTCTAAAGAGGTCATACGGTCCTCCAGACTATGTTGCTGAGGGGGCTCTAGTTGGGGAGGCTGTCCTGCTACTGGATCTACAGGCTCTATCTCTGCAGCCTCTAACTCGTCATCTCCTTCAGCAACAGGATTCCTTTGCTGAGGTGGTGGAAGCTTCATCAAGAGAATGTTTGATTTGTTGAAAACAGTGGATGTCACTGGTCTCTCAGAAGCTGGAGGAACCACTCCATATGATTTAGCAAGCTGGGTAATAAGAAATCCAAATGGAGCTGCACACGGCTGTGATCCAGTAATAACTCGGAGAATATGGTGCATAATAACTGAAGGTAAGCATACCCGATCTCCAGATATAACTTTGAACAACAGATTCGCCATGTAAGGAGTTACTTCAGTCCTATTCCCTTTCCTTGGATAGATGGAATGAGTGAAAATGATATGAATGATCCGAAGGGAAGGAACCATGAGAGAAGCTTGAAGACAGTTTTTGGCTGTCCAGACTTCAGCTCTTCCACAAAGAGCATGAGTCACTCCATCTTTTTCATCAAGAGGTAAAACTTCAGAAATTATCTTTGGTCCATTTGACCTAGGAACCCCCAAGATGGATGCAATTTTTTCTGTAGTAACCACTTCTTCTCCATGCTCAAATCTGATAGTGAATGAATTGTTGGTGGAGGCACAGATAGACTCATACAGGTCATGAACCAAGGATGGAAAGGCATTTCCACTCCAATTTAGAATACTAGCCCAGCCAATATCTTCCATGATAGCAGGGACACCATAATCCACTAGATCTTCCACTACACATTTCTTCTCCACAATGATCCCTTTGTTTCGGAAGGATTTGACAACCGAAGATGGAGAAGGGATGGGTTTGAATCTGACTTCACGAGGAGGGGATGCTTCAGGAGAGGATGGAGGAGATCTATGTGAAGATGAAGCTTGGCCTGTTTTTGACTTCTTGATAGGCTGCCTGAAGGTTTGCTTTGTGCGAGCCATGGCACTAAACAGATGATTTTTGAAGGGATGGACAGTCACTTAAAAATGGCTTGAGATGATTCTTAGATAGAAAAGACTCAGATGTACAATGTTCCCACTCGAATTCAGCAAAAACAGTAGCCAACTGTGATGTAACAGTGGTTCAGGCATTTTGACAAACACTTGGAATGCATGTTCTCTTGACAGAATGCTCCACAAACTATGGCTGCTGGAACTGAGTACAAATGACTACAATTGTTTCCTAAAGAATGCAGACAATATTAGCTTCAATAATCCACTCACTGATCAGATCCCCACAATGACCAAACACTGAGATCTGGGAAGCATACTCTGCACACAGACACAGTCGGTTGAAGAAGATTGTTTCTACAGTCTTGGACGGCCAGAGCATATTGAATCTCATGAATTTTGGAATGAGATAGAAGCAGCACACACTAAGAACCAATGCTTCTTCATGCTGATAGATAGTCGGAATTCAGAGAAGAAGAAAACCACAGCTGCCTTGCGACACAGTGCTGAACAGGCCTCGGTTTGGAAGAAGGCAATCCAATAAGATGAGAAATCCTTGGGAGAATGATGATCTTTCCAGGAAAAAATGAAAGAGACGGATTGGAAAGGAGAAGCGTTCGGATTTGAGAAGCTCCAGGAGGTCGACCTGCTCCAAGAAGAAGGTTCTGAATGAAACAGAACAGTCCAGCGCAACTTATTTAAGTTGATGTTCACGTGTTTTCGGTCGACCGGTCAAACCAGGATGTCGACCGCATAAACAGGAAAAACAAAATATCTGTTCAGATTCAAGGAATAATTTGCCAACTCAAGAAAAAATCTCTGAACAAATGATTCCCTTAATCCAGCTATCCTACTATTACAATCTAGTATGGAAAAGAGATTTTACAATATAATTCTAAATAATTCCATTTAAAAGATTGAAGAACTTGTAAGTCCAAGATAAATCATTTTTCAAGAGTGTTTAATTTGACATCTGTGGAATTAACTATGAATCCATTCAAAAAAAAAATTTGAAAAACAAGTCATTTGATTATGAAAATGTGACTTTAAGAAATTCTTTTTCAAATCAAATTGATCTAAACATGCATTTTATCATAAAATACCTTTTAACTTCAAAATGCATTTTCAACAAGTAAAACTCAAACAAATGAGACTTAGACAAATAGAAGATACAAAGAAGAGTAAAACAACTAGACTTAAGACCAACAACACATATAACTATGGGAAGGGGTTGGTCTAATCTAATTATAAGGTCTTAGTATTTGTCTAAGAGTCTAACCTTAGGTATCCATCTAAGGTATTGAGCTTTGGAGTCTATGTATGAGATCCCACCAACTAGAGGAGATAAATATTGATTTCTTCTATACTTGACATCATATCGAGGTTTGACAATTTCATAATTGGATTGATGATTAGTCTTTAGTGGTTGATGTTTCTTTTTATTTTTCTCATTTCTTTTAGCTTTTCCTCTCTCTTTTTGCCTTTTGAATTTTAATTTTAATCTTTCTACATTTTTCAAAAGTTCTTTCATTTCCAAGGTTAAAGGAGGTAAAGTGAGAGGTTTCTTTTTGATAGATTTATTTTGACTACTTTTGATTTGTTTGTTCTTTTTAAAATCTATCTTAGGAGACTCTTTTTGGAATGGTTTAACTTGCTTGAACTTTCTAGAGTCTTCCTTTGATTTAGATGCCTTAACCATCATAGAATTAGATTTTCCATTTTTAGGTTCATAGATAGGTTTGGACAAATGACTTTTTCTTAATTTGCACTCAAATTTGAAATGCCCTTCATTACCACAATAATGACATTTTGTTTTGGGCAATGGAGATTGAGTGCATGAGAATGAGGACTCACCTTTCACAAATGTGTTGGTGAAATTTGGGTCATGTGTAATATACTTATTGAATCCAAGACCCGTCCTATCTCTTTGTGATTTACCCAATCTAAATAATTTTTTCAAATTTCTCTTCGCCTTGGGTAAATTTGCACTCATACTTTTGTTTGTGAGTTTCAAGTTGAGTGACTTGATTTTTAAGAATTGAATTTTCATGTTTAACTTTTGTAAGTTCAATTCCAATTCCATTAAACTTGTTTACTTTTTCATAAGCAAGTTTTAATTCAAGTTTGAGTTCATTAACATTAGATCCAAGTTGTAAAGTTTTTTTATTACTTTGAGCATTGAATAAATTTTCTTTGGTGGTTATTAACTTGGATTCAAGGTTGACAATGTCTTCAACTTGATTTTTTATATGATCACTTAGAGTTGAATTTTCTTTGGTAAGTCCTTCACAACTTATCTTGGATACATTTAGTTCATCTTGAAGATTAGACAAGTTATCTTTAGAAATTTTCAATTTGGATTCTAAATAGATAATGTTTTCATCTTGTCTTTTTAATGTATCTCTTAGGTTTAAATTTTCTTTATTTAGCTCATTATGATTTAATTTCATTTCATTTAGTTCATCTTGAGCATTGGATAGATTGTGCAAAGTGATCATAAACTTAGAGTCTAGGCAATGTATTACTTCTTCTTTCTCTCTAAGTTCATCATTTGAAGAGATTAAGTCTTTGTTTAGCCTTTTTGATTCTTCTCTTAACTTCTTATTCTTCTTAGCTATGACTTCACATAGTTCATATAGTTCCTCATAGGCTTGATGTACATCATCTTCATAATCATCATTTTCTTCTTCTTTTGATTCAACTTTAGATTCATTAAATTCAAGGTTTGAATCTCCAATAGAAGAAAGGAGGGGTCTAGAAGAATCTACAAGAGAATCTACACAATCTAGCATAGTGGAATCCATTTTAATGATTTTCATGAAAACCACACTAGGGTTTAAACTCTAGGTTTTTACACCTAATCAAGAGTTTTAGACACTTGATCCTAATAATAGAGCACGAGGCTCTGATACCAATTGAAAGTCCAGGATCTTAACCCTAGAGGGGGGTGAATAGGGTGATCTACTAATAGTGACCAACTATGACCAATTTTAATTTCTTTACAATTAACCTAGTCACATGTGATGATTATGACAATAGATGCGGAAGATAAACAAATCAATCACCACAAACCAATCACCATAACACAAAGATTTATAGTGGTTCGGCCTCAATGCCTACATCCACTACCGGCTTGTGCTCAACACCCCACCGGATTTCCACTATTTATGCTTTTACAATAGGTTAAGCAATAACCTTTACAATGATGTTTTTCTAGGCTAAACAACAACCTTACACAATGCTTTTCTTAGGCTTAGCAATAACCTTTACAATCAATAGATTTTTCTTTCTCAATGAAGTGTCTAAACACTAGAAGAGAAACAATTATAGCTTAATACATTTGCCTCTTAATTAGGCTGATATAAAAATTAAAATCAATTTACAATCATACACTAACAATTAACTAAGATGAGTGTTCAAGGTGTATGAAAGTGTACTTCAATCAATTTCTAAAATGAAGCTCTTAAATGAATGCTTGATGCATTTAAAAATCTAAGCACATAAATTAATGATTGAAGAGATGAACTAATCACATGAAGTAATTGAAACAACTTGGAAAGACATTCCTATTAAAACACAAGTTGTATGAAAGTTTAAATACTAAAAACACATGTGATTTGGACATGAGTGTTTTACAAAACAATTCAATATGGTAAAGTGGTAGGATGATTGCAAAACAACTCAAACAAGGCTAGAAATCATGCAAGAATGAAATTACAAAAGTTTGATCATGCATGGATTTAAAAAATATGGAAACCAAATTTAACTTAGAGGTATATATACCTTTGAATCTCAAGGATTTTGATTTCCATTTGCTCTCTAGCCTTCTTAGCTCATTCCTCTTTCTTAGGCTTCAAAATGGTTCCAAAAGTTCACCCAACCAACCTCTTCAAGAAAGGAATGAAATGAACATTTATAGACAAAATCAGTCCAACGGCTAGTGTATTCGGTCGACCTACTTCACTCTCGGTCAACCTGGAACAAACGGTCAGAAATCTGACCGTTGGAGAGCCAACAGCTCTCTGCCCAATGGCTAGTTGGTTCGGTTGACCGGGTACAGGGGTCGGTCGACCGGGTACACTGGCCTGGGAGGAGTTCTGTGCAGATTTTGATAAAGTGATTTTTCTGAAACATGAACTCCAACCATTATGTTTTATGCATGCTAAAAGGATTCTAAAAATGAGATTGTATGCATTACAAGGACCTCGATGATCAACTTGACTTTTTCAAAATCATGCATGAACAAATAGATTTTCGAAAGAGTATTTTAAGTTCTAAAACATGCAGGATGAGGTCTTTGAAAATCAATTGAATATGCAAGTCTAAGATTCAGAAATCAAGGTGTAAAATACGATGAATGAGTGTGTGATCAGATGAAGGTGAAAGTGATAGTGCATCCATCAAATTAGCAACATAGAAAGATCCTAACAGACTTGAAGAGTGAAATCTGAAGAGGCAAGCCATGCGAAGTTTTGACACAGAACAGCTCAGCAGGTTATGGCAGTTTAACATCTGGGTTATAGTAATGTGACATCTGGGTTATAGCAGACCAAGTCAGTGACAGGAGACCTGTAGAATTTGGAGATTGTGATTTCAGAACGAAGAAGGATTGACGGTATTCTTGGAGGCCAGAAGCTGAATGGTACAGTATAAGTAGGAATATGGAATTCCAGGAATTTTTGAAGTAGAGATTATTTCAGAGAAAGCATGCTTACGATCACATCTTCGTACAAGCGTCAGGAGCACTGTGTACAGTTTTGTAGGGCTTAAGGCACAAAATTCCAAGGTGATAGAAAGAGACAGAACTTGCAGTTTCTTGGACCAACAGTGACTGAAAAGGTAAGCAAAAGGAAATGATCTAGTACAGGAACGACAGATGACACCAAAGATGAGTAGAGGAATTGTTGAACACTAGTTTGGTCAGAGGAGTATGTTTGGAGCAGATATGTGGAACAGTGTGAAGCCTTCAACCGAATCAGAATGTTATTTGCAGGCACATCCCAATGCCAGGTTTGATCAGAGGGCATCTCAGTGCCGAGGTTCAGCGAGGGTGTCAGTGTTTTCTTTAGTCTTTTTAGGTTTTTTATTTTTATTTGGTTTAGACCATTTGGAGGACCAAATGGGTTCTAAGGGGGGGAGGATGTAAGACCCCGACCCCCGGTTCTTTTGTTTAGTATTATTTTCATCATGGTTTGGCTTTTTTAAGCAAGATTAGAGTGGTTCGACTTTGTTTTTGAGTTTGACTAGATTTTTCATAACCTTGCAGGGTTTTGAAGACCGTTGACTTTAGTTTGACCCGGTCTTTGTAAAATGTATTTTTATGAGAAATTTCTCTTGATTTCTAAAAATTCCAAATTTGGTGTATTTTGACTCATCTCATTTAGTTGAACAACTTTCATGTTTTGACCATTTGGATTTAATGATCAAAAATCACGATTTTCGAGAAAAAGGGCAAATCTGACCTTTCACACAAAATCTGTACCCAAATTTCGAAAATTTCAGAAATTGACAAAAATATACTTTTTTGAATGTAGAAATTTTGCTGATCGTTTTTGTCTTCTTCGTCGTTTTCATTCGGGGCCCGCAAATGCCATTTTTAGCATGATGAAGATCGGGGCCCACAAACCCATCTTATAAGAGATGAGCTCTCTTCTTCCTCCTTCATTTCTTTTTCATGCACGTTTTGGAGCAAGGGTTTTTCCCTCTCTTCCAGCACTTTCTCTCTCATCTGAAACACCCATTTCTTGGAGTTTTCATGGAGGATTGATCTCCTAGGGTTCTTCCTCATCTTCCAAGCTCTCAAAGACACCTTTTTCAAAGGATTTGAGCCAAGGAAACCTTCTTCTTCAAGCCTTTCTTCCTTGTTTGAGCTACCAAAGGTTAGCAATGGATTTTCTTTCTTCAAATCTTGGTTTTTCCAAACCATTTAGAATGTTCTTGTCATCCATGCAAAGAGATTCATGGAGGTTTTACAAATGATTGATTTCTAGGGCTTTCTCTTGGGTTATTTTGGGGTTTTTTGTGGATTTGGAACTAGAGACTTAATTGAGGCCATCTTAGAGTGATTTGCATCTCTTCTTGACCCAAGGCAAGTGAATTTTACAATTAATATGATGATTCCATTTATTTTGTTCCATTTCATGGTGTTTCATTCTATGTTCTAATCTCTTTATGTTTCTTAGATTTGTTTTAGATAAATGGGGTAATGTTATGTTTGATTTCCACTTATGATGTTATTGTTTTATAATGAATTGAAAGTTTTTTTCACTTTGGTCATCTTGAGATTTAGTCTCCTTTATGTTAAGTGTTTGTGCTTAAAGAATGGAGAAAACTTTGATATAAAAGTTTTTGTATGATTGATTGGAATGATCTAATGGGTGATGATTTGATGAGTTGAGGAGGTCAAGGAGAGGCCCAAATACTCATGGAGATGTGTATGGAAGAAGGGGAAAGAAAGAAAATGGATAGGGATTGGACAAAAGAGAGATCCAAACAAATAGGCTGAGATTCGCCGCTGTCCGATTAGTCGGACTGAGAGCATTTCAGGTCTGATCGATCGGACTGTAAATAACTGATAACATTCCAGGTCCGATCGATCGGACTGAAATGAGAAGAAGATTTGGGTAAATTATGATACTTTGAAAATTGTGAGATGGGAATGAGAACAATGAGAGAATGAGTATATGTGAAATTACCCGGGAATCTTTCAAGTCTCAATGCGCACTTTATCATTTTAAATGTTGTGGATTTTCATTGGCATCAAACATATTCTTTTATTAATCAATGTTTAAAGGCTAAGTGTTTATTGAGATGGTTCCTTGGTAAGTCATTAAGTCATTTTACATTATTCTATTCCATTCCAGATCAGAAATGTATATGTATTCTTCGGTAAACTAATTTGAATAGCATCGGTGATTTGATATAGAATCATGTGGTTTTCAATGTTCGAAAGGATTGACCGTATGATTCTTAAACAAATTACTTTGATGTGTATTTGAGCGGTTTACCATGGAAATTCGTATGTTCTCTTCGAATGGAATTGGAAGAAGATTTGAGTGGTTTGCCACGTTCGGAAATACATTGATAAAACTGTTATTTTGAAAATAAGACCTCGAGGCAAGATGGGGCCAGAACTTTGTAGTGCGAGCCCGTGAGCCAAAGGGACTATTATTTTGAGGATAAACCTCGAGGCAAGATGGGGCCAGAGCTTTCTAGTGTGAGCCCATGAGCCAAAGGGATTATTATTTTGATTTGTATTCGTTCAGGTTTTAAAAAAAAAAACTAATGGCACCACAAGGCTTAGGTCACCTTGTCGGGCTGATCACCCGGCTTGGGATCTTTAATTTGTCTGCCAGCTGCAGCTTGGATTCTGTCTGTACCGACCATGGCAACAGTTTTTATCTGGCGGTCCCACTTGTATGTGGCTACGGTTCTGATTTTGTTTCCGGTCCCACGTGTAGTGGCTACAGTTCTGTCTGCTCTTGTTACTTCGGTAATAGGAGAAAATAGCTATATGTGGGTTGCCAATGTTTTATCCGTTAGATATTTTGTTTTACCATCCTTGTTTGTTTATGCTCATTATAGTCTTTGAATTTGTTAAAGTTTAAGGAATCGATCTTTTATCATATTGTCTATATATTATTCAGGATTTTAAACATATTTCCAATTATTCGTTGATTTACATAGTCTATTATGTTTTTAAGATATTTATATTTCAGAGACTGTCCATTTATTTGCCTTGATATTTATGTTCGGTCTTTCAATCGTTTTATCATGATTTATTGCTATTATTGTTTAGACTCTTTAAATGGATTTACAATGATCCCATAAGGTTTTATGAATGCCCATTTCCATATTACCTGCTTATTTGCTTGCCGGACCGTCGTGTCTGACCCTGTTTGTTTGGTGCCAGATTCCTCTCATTCTATTTTTAGGTGTTTGATCGGAGGAGGCGGTGGAGCCGCCAGTCTGACGCGAGAGGCTGCCCATTGATATCATCTAGATGCAAGTTTGGCACCGGAGTTCGTATCTAAATATTGGGGGTAGTATTTATGTTTAGTTGGATATTTTTGTATGGCTTTGTTAGCCTTTTTCTTGGGATTTGTAATTAAGACACTTGTTAATTGAAATTCGAATATGTGGGAAAAAATAGTCCTGTTACAACCAGCTCAGTATTCTATGATTTATGATCTGTACCAGCCTGCTTATGTGATGGCTTTATGATATTGGTTGAGTGCGACACGGAATCCGGTGGCCACGGACTCCGGGTCGCAACACCATGATTAGCTTCCGCTAAAATATGTTCAGCTTGTGTGGAATTTTATTATCCTTATTCACGCGGATCTTGGGAAATACAACAAAAATTTTAATTAATCCCAAACTTTCGCATCCCGAGGTCGGATCACTGCAGGGCCCGATTTCGGGTTGTGACAGTATCAGTGCAAAGTAAAAAGCTTAAGGGTAAAATTTTAAAATCCTTAGATATGTAAGGACATGGTGAGGAAATGTTAGATTGAGAATCACAATTCAAAAGATGTGATTTACAGTTTTTACTATATATGATTTGATTTCACTATATGTGGTTTATATTCACTGTAACGGTGATTTATTTCACTATATGTGATAGAATTGAGTAGAAAGTAAGATGATGTTTATCTTAACTTTCTGTGTTCTTTCAGAATGGCTTCGAGTTTTGGAAATGGAGATAATATTCCTGAGAATGTAGCCAGTGGAAGTGGAGGTCGTACTCCTACACCTTCTACACCGAGTAACAATGATGCGAGGTTTACTGCAATTATGGAGCAATTAGCTCGCAATAATGAACAGTTGGCTAAAAGCCAAGAAGCACAGTTGAGCATGCAGGCTCAAATTACTGCTTTGTTACAAGCACAAGTACAAGCTCCGCAAGCACCACCAGTTGCACCACAACCTCAACCTCATGTGGGTACTCAAGTGGTGGTTCAGTCCAAAGAAAGAGATCCTAATCTTCTTTATGAATAGTTTAGGAAGAGAGGAGCTACAGAGTTCCAAGGCAAAGAAGATGCCTTAGTTGCAGATGAATGGATTGAACACATTGAAGTCGTGTTCGAAACGATTGTTTGTACTCAGAGACAAAAAGTGTTGCTTGCTTCTTCCATGCTACGAGATGTAGCACAGGAGTGGTGGAAGGGTGTGAAAGGTGTGATAATTGAAACACCTGAAGCCACACTTTGGGATACATTTAGAAAACAGTTTGAAAGAAATTTCGTTCCAGGACATGTTCGGCAAAGGAAGGAGTATGAATTCTTGAATCTTAAACAAGGGCAGATGACAGTGACAGTTTATGTTCACACATTTACAAAGCTGTCTAAATATGCTAGAGAATTGGTTGATACTGAAGAAAAGAAGATTAAGAGGTTTTTAAATGGTTTAAATCCCTCTTATAAGAAAATGGCTCTGGCAGGACAAATACCTGTTCGTTTTGAAGATGCAGTAGACAAGGCGTATAGTACAGAAGAAGTTCATAGAGGAGAATTTGAATCAAATGCTGGCCCTAAGAGGAGCGTAGGTTACTGGTTTAAGAAAGGAGGTAAAAATCAGAAATTTATTGCTAAATCTTCTGACATGAAACCAGTTTGTGAGACATGTGGTAAACCTCATAAAATTGAAGCCTGTTGGAAAACCACTGGGGCATGTTTGGTTTGTGGTTCAATGGAACATAGGATGGCCCAATGTCCCAAATTAAGAGAAAATAGAAGAGTTCCACAGCAGCAGCCTCCTCAAGGATAAGTTGTAGTCCCTGCTCCTCCATATTAACAACAACAACGTCAATGGCAACAACGTCAGAGACAGCAGCAACCAAGGTAGCAACAACAGCAGAGTAGGCCTCAGGTTCCAGGACAAATGTATGCTGCAAATAGAGAGCAAGCTAAAGCTGCAGCAAATGTTCTGGAAGGTATTATTTATGTTGATAATAGACCAGCATGTGCATTGTTTGATCCTGAATCTACTCATTCATTTGTTGCACCTCAATTTATTTGTGATATGCAAAAACAAATTAGACAGTTGTCATATGATTTCACTATAACTACTCCATTGGGAAAGGAAAGTAGTATGTGAATTATATGTACCACAGTGTAGTGTTAGAATTGGAGAGGTGTCAATGCCAGCAGATTTGGAAGTGTTGGCTATGACTGATTTTGATGTGATATTTGGCATGGATTGGCTTGCTGAGTACAGAGCCTGTTTGGACTGTTTTTGCAAGATCATTACTTTTAAAGTAGATGATGTCAATGCCAGTGTATTATTTGAAGGAACTCAAAAGACGTTTGATACAAGGCTTGTGTCAGCATTGAAGGCTGAACGTACGATGCGAAGTGGTTGTGAAGGCTACATCCCATTTATTACTGAGAATAAGCCTAGAAAGGAATTGGAAACTATTCCTGTTGTCTGTGAGTTTCCAGATGTATTTCCAAAGGAAGTGCCAGGTCTGCCTCCAGCAAGAGAAGTAGACTTTACTATTGAACTTGTGCCGGGTACTGCACCTATTTCTCGGGTACCATATAGAATGGCACCTTCAGAGTTACATGAACTGAAGAAACAAATACAGGATCTGCTTGATAAAGGTTTTATTAAACCTAGTGTCTCACCATGGGGAGCACCTGTATTGTATTTTAAGAAGAAAGATGGCACCCTACGCATGTGTATTGATTATAGGCAATTGAATCATACAACGATCAAAAATAAATATCCATTGCCTAGGATTGATGAGTTGTTTGATCAACTCCAGGGTGCAGCGTATTTTTCAAAGATTGATCTCCGATCTGGGTATCATCAGATTCGTGTTAGAGATCAAGATATACAAATGATTGCATTTAGGAGCCGATATGGGCATTATGAATTTCTAGTTATGCCTTTTGGTTTACGTGCAGTGTTTATGGCTTTGATGAACAGAATTTTTGCTGCTTATTTAGACCAGTTTCTTGTGATCTTCATTGATGACATCCTGGTATATTCGAATTCAGAACAAGAGTATTCACAACATTTGAGAACAGCTTTACAGTTGTTAAGAGACAATCAGTTGTATGCAAAGTTAGAAAACTGTGATTTTTGGTTACAGCATGTGACATTTTTGGGTCATATTGTTACTAGAGATGGATTAGCTGTTGATTCAGAGGATTAGCTGTTGATTCAGCTAAAATTGAAGCCATTACTAAATGGCAAAGTCCGAAGAATGTTCCTAAAATTCGGAGTTTCTTGGGGTTAGTTAGTTATTACTGAAGATTTGTGAAGACTTCTCCAAGATTGCAGCTCCGTTAACAAAACTGACTCGAAAGAATATTCCATTTGTATGGAATAATGAATGTGAGTCTAGTTTTCAGGAATTGAAACATAGATTGATCTCAGCCCCAATCTTGTCATTACCTGAAGGAAGAGGAGGATTTGTGATTAATTCTGATGCTTCCGGTATAGGATTGAGATGTGTACTGATGCAAAATAACAAAGTGATTGCTTATGGTTCACGTCAGTTGAAAGAACATGAGAAGAATTATGCTACTCATGATCTAGAGCTCGCAACTGTTGTATTTGCCTTGAAGCAATGGAGACATTATCTCTATGGAGAAAATTTTGAAGTCCATTGTGATCACAGAAGCCTTCAGTATTTGTTTACACAGAAGGATATTAATTTGAGGCAACGTCGTTGGCTGGAGTTAATTAAAGATTATGATTTTTCGTACACTTATGTACCTGAAAAAGGTAATGTAGTAGTTGATGCTTTGAGTCGGAAATCAGCGAACTTGGCATCAATGGTGGGTGAATGGAATCTGATTGAAGAATTCATAAATCTGGATGTATATATGGATATATTAGATGACCGAAAAATGATTGCACAGATGTCTGTCTTTGAACCTATGTTGATTAAATAAATTAAGAATAGACAATTTGAGGATCCTGAATTAGTTCGAATCAGAGATAACATTACTACAAGACCAGATTTTGTGTTGGTTGAAGGAGTTCTCTATTTTAGAGATACATTGTGTATACCGGCACAAGAAGATTTGAAGCAGGCTGTTATGTTTGAAGCTCATCACACTCGGTACTCTATGCACCCAGGAAGTACAAAAATGTATAGAAATCTCAAGGATAGGTTTTGGTGGAATAATATGAAGCGAGAAATAGCAGGATATGTGTCTTCATGCCTAACCTATCAACGTGTGAAATTTGAGCACAGAAAATCGCCTAGATTGTTGCATCCTTTGCATATTCCTAGATGGAAATGGGAGCATTTGACTATGGACTTTGTATCTGGTTTGCCTATTGTCGCGACCCCTGACCGGGTTAGGGAACCAAATCCGGGATAGGGACTGATGATGCCGCGCCACGTGCATCTCTTTGGCTAATCCACACATGGAATTTTAGAAAACATTTCTCCGTGCGTGTGATTTCCCCACAGGATTCCGCGGTGAGGATTGTCCATACATAACAACTCACATATAACATATTAAACTTGTATTCGAGATTGTGGAAGCGTGTAGTAAATCATATTAGTGCTATTCCATTCCATAAACAAGACTAATTTATAATTGATATGACAAGATATCAGAATGAGCAATGATCATTAACAAACTTCCCAAAAGTAAGGTTAAATGTATATACAAAAGAACAGTTGATTAGTTGCCCCAAAATAGTGGTCAACAAAGACCAATACATGACAAAAGAATAAACCCAAAAGATATTATCACAAACTCCCAAAAAGTGTCGTTCTCAAAGCCTGAACGAATGTCCACATGACATCGTCAGCTTGTCACTCAATTATGTGCTACGGTTCACCGACCGCCTCCTCGGGCTCCTCCTCAATGGTAATGGGTTCGGGACCTGAGTACCAAAATAAATGGATCAGACACGACGGTCTGGCAGGTAGGTGAAAAGATATGATAATACATTTGAAATAATGATACCTTAGAAAACATATTGAGAACCTGTATAAATAATGAATTTCATAAAAGACAATGCATCATTTATTAGGTAAAGGCACGAACAATATAAAACAATAAGGTACCAAGAATAAGGAACTGACAAGGTGGCAACCACACAAAGCTAAATCCTCTCTCACAAAAGTGATGAGAGTTATCAGGGCGTTGCTCTCGGTAACACAAGGTGAGGAGATTCAACGACGTTGACCTCAGTCACACGAGGTGAAAAGAGTCAACGAATTTATATAATCATATACATATAGCAAGACAAGAACACGGTAGCGAACCGGATAGCAATACAAGACAAGATCCAGGCTGCAGCTGGCAGGACAAGAGGGGGATCTCCAAACCGGTGGATCAAACCGATAAGGTACATCCAAGCTTAGTGGTGCCGACTAATAGGTCATGTGCAAGAAAACAAAACAATACATATATATATCGGGGCAAGATGCTAATCAGCATAAGACATATCATATCAGGTCAAGCAAGAACAAGATAGCAACTATGCTAAAAACCATATCCGGGGCAAGACTAGTTACAAGGCACGAAACTTGAAATCTACAAGTGAAATCCGGTAAAATTAGGTACAAATGGATTCTATAAATTTTCGGGCCAAGTGTTGAGGGTCCAAGATTTAAATCAATGTGTATAGGGTCTCGTTTGTCAATTTAATATTTATTTGGTACTCCATAAGAATTAGAGACAACCCGGAACCTTACGCACATTGATAAGTTACAAGACCTTTAACGAGATTAGAATGATGGTCCTTCTTCCTCACTATAGTCTTACATAATTCTTCGGAAATAGTCAATTAAATTCTATGGTTGCGGTCAGCTTTTCGGTTGGCTGTCGGCTAGCCGAAAGGCTGACCTAGGGCTGACCGAAATTCTGACCGAGTACAGAAATGGGAGAAAGTAGCTCTCTGGAATTTGAACCGAAAACATTTCGGTTACCTTTCTGTTAGCCGAAACTCCACAATCAGAATTTAACAAAAACTGCAGCTCTCTGAAATTCAAACCAAAATATTTCGGTTAGCCGAAATGCCACAATCAGAATTCGACAAGATTGCACCTCCCTGGAATTTGAACCGAAAACATTTCGGTTAGCCGAAATTCTGACCGAAACTGCTACGAGACCGATTTCTGAAGTTGTTTTAAGTCCTCCCTTCCTTCAAACCTCTCATTTTTAAGGGTCAGATCCCTATACAACATTGAGTTAAAAAAACTCCACCATTTCTACATTTAAAATTTCCATTCTCAACACTTCAAATCCACTATTAGAATCTCCAAAGCATTCACCCAACACCTCCTTTCCATCCATTCAAATCACTTGGAATCCATTACAACATAAGCCATTCAAATTTAACATAGAGCAATGCACATTTGCAAGAGATAGAATGAGATAGAAAGACACATTAATAGGTGCATTTGAAATCAATAGAAGACAAGTCATAACCATGATTTAAGCAAATCAAATCATAAATGAGAAAATTAAGAACATGCGTAAATATGATTTTAACATTTAATGAATCATTTCATCCACTTGCCTTGGGCCCAATGCTAATCAAATCACCCCACTAATCACCTCTCCAAGCTAAGAACAACAAATCTACAAAAATCCCAAATACAAGCCCAAAAATAAAAAACCAAGCAAAGCAAAATGAAACCTTTCAATAATCGAAATGGAGCTTCTCTAAGACTCAACAAACAAGAACCTAGGAGATGGAAAATAGCTCTTACCTAGAAGGTCTTCAAATAAGCAAGGCTAGCCCAAGGACAAATTCAAGATCGATGAATCCCCTAAAAAACGGTACCAAATGAAAGCTCTTGACGAGGTGAACAAGATTGATGAAGCTCTCCACTAGATTTGAGCAAGGTTTGGTGGTGATTTGTGAGGAAGAAAACAAGAAGAAGAAGGAGAACCGATGGCTGTTGTTGGAGCTTCTCTTGGCACAGTGTTTAGGTCAAGAATGGAATGAAGAAGATGGGTTTTCTTATGTACAATTTAAGAGTGTAGTGCGTCCCACAACTTAAATTACTTCTCAGGCTCATAACATGCGTCTCGGGACCTCAAATGAATTCGACGAAGAAGACAAAGTTGTTCGAAGAAATATCTAGTTTTCAAAAAGTGTATGTTTTGCAAGTTTTGGTGACATTGAAAATCGTGTCCAGATTTTGGGTAAAAAGACTGTTTTGCCCTCAAATCGAGAAAAGTCTGGTTTCGGGCCCTCGAATGAGAACGAGGTCAACACGAAAGTTGTAGAGAATAATAAGATAAGTCCAACCGGATTAAAAACATAATTTTAGGAAATCATGAATAAACCCCCAAGCTCACCCAATTCCATAACAAGAACCCCCAAAGGGTCCCACAAATCAAGAAGGCTCTCAAAATTCCCCAAAGCTAATATAAAAGCTATTCTAGACTAAAACTAAGTTCAAATCCACTTAACACACTTATAGCTAAGACACCACTTAATTAACACTAATCGAGGTCTCCCGGGTCGGGGTCTTACACCTATGACCAGAAGACAGCATGATACCGTATGGGTGATCGTGGATCGTCTTACAAAGTCGGCACATTTTCTTCCATTTAGGAAAAATATGGGGTTTAATGAAATGGCCAAGCTGTTTGTGAGGGAAGTGACTAGATTGCATGGAACACCGGTTTCGATTGTATTAGATCGAGACAGTCGGTTTGTTTCCACTTTAATGGCAGTCATTCTAGAATTCAATGGGTACTAGACTTCGATTTAGTACTGCATATCATCCACAGACAGATGGACAGTCTGAAAGAACAATTCAAACTTTGGAAGATTTGCTTCGTGCCATTGTCATGGATTTTGGAAGTGATTGGGATGAACATCTTGCATTATGCGAATTTGGATATAACAATAGTTATCACTCCAGCATTGAAATGGCACCATTTGAAGCTTTATATGACAGAAGATGTAGGACTCCAATTAGCTGGGAAGAAGTTGGCACAAGGAGTTTTCATGGTCTTACATTGATTTCAGAGACAGCGGAGAAAGTACGGAAATCACATGACATATTGACAGATTGAGAATAGCCCGATCAAGACAGAAAAGCTATGCTGACAATCGTCGGCGTGATCTTGAATTTGCTATAGGTGATTGGGTATTTTTGAAGACTTCTCCTATGAAAGGGACAATCCGATTTGGACAGAAAGGAAAACTTTCACCAAGATTTATCGAACCTTTTCAGATTAAAAGCAGAATTGGAGATGTGGCTTATCGTTTAGAACTTCCAGCAGCACTTTCAGGTATCCATAATGTGTTTCATGTGTCTATGCTTCGAAAGTATGTGGCAGATGCTTCGCACAACATTAATTTTGATGAAATTCAAGTTCAACCGAACACCACATATGTAAAGAAGCCAGCACAAATCATTGATACCAAAGAACAAGTTCTGCGTACGAGAACGATCAAATGGGTCAAAATTTTATGGACTCATCATGAACCCTGTGAAGCCACATGGGAATTGGAAGAACAAATGGCTCGTCGATATCCAGAGCTATTCGTTCAGGTAATTTTATTTATTATGTTTATTTTTATTTAGATTTCATTCGGAGGACCGAATGATGCTAAAAGTGTAGGAGAATGTTACACCTCGTCCCGAGTTAATCACAATTAACTCTAATTAATCTTGATTAATGTGGATTAAACATGATTAATCAATTTAAATGTGATTAAGGAGTAAATTGAATCGAATTAATCTTAGAATAATGAATTATACCTAATGAAGTGATTTATAAACTATTTAGCGGATTAAGTTGAGAGTTAGACTCGAATTAGGGGTTTTGAGGGCTTTTTCGTAAATTCAGATTTATATGTATTTCATCGAATGTGATGAAACTTTATGCCATCGTGTGTATTTCAGTGAGTACATCAACTTTTGTAATGTACATGAAGTCATTTGACTTAAGATGAGTCAAATGGGTGTTCATGTGACTCAAAATGTAATTAAGCTTGGCAAATGGATTTAAGTAGTAAAATGACAACCACATGTCATTTAGTTGAATGTTCCAGCATAAGCAGGAGCTTGATACGTAGAAAAGAACCAGAGAAAGGAAGATAGTCCATCTCTTCTTTCTTGCTTCATATCCTCATCCATCCATGTCTTCTTTCTTGCTTCATATCCTCCTCCATCAACGTGATTGAGCAAGAGGCAAGTAATAGGAATTGGATTGTCTTCATCCTTTTCATTATCATCTTCTCCAGCTCTTTGCTTGGGTTAGTGTAGGAAATCTGAGAATTTTGTATCAAGCTACCAACTTTGAAATTGGGATCTTTAAATCAACCAGAAGCTCAAAAGAAAGAGGGTTGGTGTAGTTGAATCAAGTATCAGGCAAGTATAAACATTGATCTATGATTATATGTTAATCAATATGGTTTTTCTTGAATTCAGTCATAGTTTTGGTTCAGCTATGCTTATCAATTTCATTGTGTAAATGATATGAATGATGAATTGGAGAGGAGGGTTGATTAATTTATGAAATAGAAGTGTTGTTTCTTCTGTGGAATGATATGTAAGGAAGGGAACAGAAGGTTCCATGAATTTGTGCAGATTGAAAATGATTTAAGATGTAGGAATTGATTTGTAGAGAAACAGAGTTCACTTCAGAATTCTGCAATTTTTGTGCAGAGTTCGGTCAGCCGACAGCCTAACCAACAAGCTGACCGACGGCCTGACCGTAAGTACAAAATGGAAAAAACTGTGTCTCTAGTGTTCAAAACGAGACCTGACCGAAATCGTCGGTCAGCCGACAAGGAACCGACAGAGCTGACCGACGTTATAAGAAAGGAAAAATTCACGTTTCTGGTTTTGAAACCGACCCTGACCGACATGTGTCGGTCAGCCTATTAATTAATCAAGGTAGTTTATACTGTTTATACCTCCATAGGTGTTACTAAGGGGACTTTAATGTACATAAACTGTGATGTTTATCGAGAATAACACAAGTACATTAAATAACTGAAATACATCATTTGGTTGGTATTGTTTAATTGAGCTTGTACACTAGATTACATCCGTTCATTGTAATTAAATGAAATGAAATTGTATTATACATTGAGTCTGGCACTACATGATGATTTCTATAAGCTCATTGAGTTGTTACTGGCTGCAGCAGTTTATTTGGGAGTGTTCCGGAACTCCGTGGTGATGTCAGTAGTCCCTGGCCCGGTCACTGATAATTTCCACTTTTTCCTTCCTTTGTTTGGGGAGATGCGATTCCTTCCTTTTATTAGGAAGATGCGATGTGAAAGAAATATTTTAGTAGTAGCCAAACTTTTAATAAAGACTCATGCTGTTAATGCTAATGTTACTGTTATTGTTATTGATTTAATCTAACTTTGGAATAGACGTATAAAAATGATTAGCATATGTAATCATGGAATTGTTTATATTTTGCTGAATTGTTAAATTCACATTGTGTTATTGATGACATTACAGGCGCAGTTGCTCTACCTGTCCCGAGACCACAACGACAAAGGAGAAGACCGGTCAGGTTCCTCCAGGAGGACTCGTAGAGTGGAAATAAATTTGAGAAATGTTTCATACTTTTGGATCCTTGCATTGTATGTAAATATACAAGTGAATGGTTGTATAAGTTGTAATACGTTTCATTTTAAATATGAACAATGTATATTTGTTTATAAGTTAATTTTCCACATAATGTATGTATGATATCCCTTGTGAGTTTTTATGTGATAGAAATTCGCGGGAGTAAGTATGCGACGCGACTCAAAATTAACTTGATTTTATGATAAACTCGGGCTCGGGTCATGTCATACTTATTGTATGGTATCAGAGCAAAGTAAAAAGCTAAAGGGTAAAATTTTAAAATCCTTAGATATGTAAGGACACGGTGAGGAAACGTTAGATTGAGAATCACAATTCGAAAAATGTGATTTACAGTTTTCATTGTATATGATTTGATTTCACTATATGTGATTATATACACTGTAACGGTGATTTATTTCACTATATGTGATAAAATTGAGTAGAAAGTAAGAAGATGTTTATCTTCACTTTCTGTGTTCTTTCATAATGGCTTCAAGTTCTGGAAATGGAGATAATATTCCAGAGAATGTTGCCAGTGGAAGTGGAGGTCCTACTCCTACACCTTCTGCACTGAGTAACAATGATGTGAGGTTTACTGCAATTATGGAGCAATTAGCTCGCAGTAATGAACAGTTGGCTAAAAGCCAGGAAGCACAGTTGAGCATGCAGGCTCAAATTACTGCTTTGTTATAAGCACAAGTACAAGCTCCGCAAGCACCACCAGTTGCACCACAACCTCAACCTGATGTGGGTACTCAAGTGGTGGTTCAGTCCAAAGAAAGAGATCCTAATGTTCTTTATGAACAGGTTAGGAAGAGAGGAACTACAAAGTTCCAAGGCAAAGAAGATGCCTTAGTTGCAGATGAATGGATCAAATACATTGAAGTCGTGTTCGAAACGATTGTTTGTACTCAGAGACAAAAAGTGTTGCTTGCTTCTTCCATGCTACGAGATGTAGCACAGGAGTGGTGGAAGGGTGTGAAAGGTGTGATAATTGAAACACCTAAAGCCACACTTTGGGATACATTTAGAAAACTGTTTGAAAGAAATTTTATTCCAGGACATGTTCGGCAAAGGAAGGAGTATGAATTCTTGAATCTTAAACAAGGGCAGATGACAGTGACAGTTTATGTTCACACATTTACAAAGCTGTCTAAATATACTAGAGAATTGGTTGATACTGAAGAAAAGAAGATTAAGAGGTTTTAAAATGGTTTAAATCCCTCTTATAAGAAAATGGTTCTGGCAGGTCAAATACCTGTTCGTTTTGAAGATGCAGTAGACAAGGCGTATACTACAGAAGAAGTTCATAGAGAATAATCTGAATCAAATGCTGGCCCTAAGAGGAGCGTAGGTTCCTGGTTTAAGAAAGGAGGTAAAAAGCAGAAATTTATTGCTAAATCTTCTGTTATGAAACCAGTTTGAGAGACATGTGGTAAATCTCATAAAACTGAAGCCTGTTGGAGAACCACTGGGGCATGTTTGGTTTGTGGGTCAATGGAACATAGGATGGCCCAATGTCCCAAATTAAGAGAAAATAGAAGAGTTCCACAGTAGCAGCCTCCTCAAGGACAAGCTGTAGTCCCTGCTCCTCCACAACAACAACAACAATGTCAATGGTAGCAACGTCATAGACAGCAGCAACCAAGGCAGCAACAACAACAGAGTAGGGCTCAGGTTCCAAGACAAATGTATGCTGCAAATAGAGAGCAAGCTAAAGTTGCAGCAAATGTTGTGGAAGGTATTATTTATGTTGATAATAGACCAGCATGTGCATTGTTTGATCCTGAATCTACTCATTCATTTGTTGTACCTCAATTTATTTGTGATATGCAAAAACAAATTAGACAGTTGTCATATGATTTCACTGTAACTACTCCATTGGGAAAGGAAAGTAGTATGTGAATTATATGTACCACAGTGTAGTGTTAGAATTGGAGAGGTGTCAATGCCAGCAGATTTGGAAGTGTTGGCTATGACTGATTTTGATGTGATATTTGGCATGGATTGGCTTGCTAAGTACAGAGCCTGTTTGGACTGTTTTCGCAAGATCATTACTTTTAAAGTAGATGATGTCAATGCCAGTGTATTATCTGAAGGAACTCAAAAGACGTTTGATACAAGGCTTGTGTCAGCATTGAAGGCTGAACGTATGATGCGAAGTGGTTGTGAAGGCTACATCGCATTTATTACTGAGATGAAGCCTAGAAAGGAATTGGAAACTATTCCTGTTGTCTATGAGTTTCCATATGTATTTCCAAAGGAAGTGCCAGGTCTGCGTCCAGCAAGAGAAGTAGACTTTACTATTGAACTTGTGCCGAGTACTGCACCTATTTCTCGGGTACCATATAGAATAGCACCTTCAGAGTTACATGAACTGAAGAAACAAATACAGGATCTGCTTGATAAAGGTTTTATTAAACCTAGTGTCTCACCATGGGGAGCACCTGTATTGTATTTTAAGAAGAAAGATGGCACCCTACGCATGTGTATTGATTATAGGCAATTGAATCATATAACGATCAAAAATAAATATCCATTGCCTCGGATTGATGAGTTGTGTGATCAACTCCAGGGTGCAGCGTATTTTTCAAAGATTGATCTCCGATTTGGGTATCATCAGATTCGTGTTAGAGATCAAGATATACAAAAGACTGCATTTAGGACCCGATATGGGCATTATGAATTTCTAGTTATGCCTTTTGGTTTGACAAATGCACCTGCAGTGTTTATGGCTTTGATGAACAGAATTTTTGCTGCTTATTTAGACCAGTTTGTTGTGATCTTCATTGATGACATCCTGGTATATTCGAAGTCAGAACAAGAGTATTCACACCATTTGAGAACAGCTTTGCAGTTGTTAAGAGACAATCAGTTGTATGCAAAGTTTGAAAAGTGTGATTTTTGGTTACAGCAGGTGGCATTTTTTGGTCATATTGTTACTAGAGATGGATTAGCTGTTGATTCAGCTAAAATTGAAACCATTACTAAATGGCAAAGTCTGAAGAATGTTCCTGAAATTCGGAGTTTCTTGGGGTTAGCCGGTTATTACAGAAGATTTGTGAAAGACTTCTCCAAGATTGCAGCTCCGTTAACAAAACTGACTCGAAAGAATATTCCATTTGTATGGAATGATGAATGTGAGTCAAGTTTTCAGGAATTGAAACAGAGATTGATCTCAGCCCCAATCTTGTCATTACCTGAAGGAAGAGGAGGATTTGTGATTTATTCTGATGCTTCCGATATATGATTGGGATGTGTACTGATGCAAAATAACAAAGTGATTGCTTATGGTTCACGTCAGTTGAAAGAACATGAGAAGAATTATGCTACTCATGATCTAGAGCTCGCAACTGTTGTATTTGCCTTGAAGCAATGGAGACATTATCTCTATGGAGAAAATTTTGAAGTCCATTGTGATCACAGAAGCCTTCAGTATTTGTTTACACAGAAGGATATTAATTTGAGGCAACGTCGTTGGCTGGAGTTAATTAAAGATTATGATTTTTCGTACACTTATGTACCTGAAAAAGGTAATGTAGTAGTTGATGCTTTGAGTCGGAAATCAGCTAACTTGGCATCAATGGTTGGTGAATGGAATCTGATTGAAGAATTCAGAGATCTGGATGTATATATGGATATATTAGATGACCGAAAAATGATTGCACAGATGTCTATCTTTGAACCTATGTTGATTAAAGAAATTAAGAATAGACAATTTGAAGATCCTGAATTAGAGATAACATTACTACAAGACCAGATTTTGTGTTGGTTGAAGGAGTTCTCTATTTTAGAGATACATTGTGTATACCCGCACAAGAAGATTTGAAGCAGGCTGTTATGTTTGAAGCTCATCACACTCGGTACTCTATGCACCCAGGAAGTACAAAAATGTATAGAAATCTCAAGGATAGGTTTTGGTGGAATAATATGAAGCGAGAAATAGCATGATATGTGTCTTCATGCCTAACCTATCAGCGTGTAGGGACCACCGCCTGAATTAATTCCATGCGCAAGGGACTCTAGGCCTTAAACATTAATGCTCTGTCCTAGAGACTTTATAGCTTAATAATGAGGGATCTCTCCCTAATTTACACAAATATAAAAGGATTGATTGCATGGTCCAATATTTGTTTTAGAGAATGTTTTAGACAAGGTTGAATTTGGCAATGATGAGATTGGATTATATAATAGATTTAGATTATTGAGCTAGAATCATATTTGATTATTCTTCTTAATTATTGTCGGATTAGGTTTCCTAATTCCTATATATAGGTATGGTTAGATATAGTTTCCTTACCATTGGCTGTTCTCAATGAAACCCATCAAAGTATTTGCAAAGATGTAATCTATAAAAGTTTTCAATTTGAACCTGCAACCTATGGGAGCATGTCCCTGCCTACTACCACATGTAATAACGAAGTCCTTTATGAAAAAACTTATCGAGTGATTATTATATATAAAGAGATTGATTTCAATTGAAATCGGCCTCAATTGATTTCCCAATTAAGTTTGACGTTACTCTAACTATTGGATCCATAACAATTCCCAACATTAATAAATTCATTATCTTTGCCATAACCTCTCCATAAGTGATGACTCTTGAAATTCTCTAAACAGTCACTCCAATTCACTACTCTAATAAAAGGATCCATAACCATTCCAAATATTACTATATCCATTACCTTTGTCGTAACCTCTCCACAAGTGTTTTTGTTTTTTTTGTGGTAAAACACAAAGAGGGAGTCGATCGTTGTTTATTCAAAAGTTCATACATTATTTGATAATTATAAATTTAATCTCAAACTTATACACTATGTTAAAGTTTGGGATTTTTTTCCTATGAAAATGTCCGCATGTGATGTTTTTATCATCCATCAAAGAGGCTAGTCCCTTACAAAAGCCGCAACCCCCGAATTAAAGGCATCCACCGCAGCATTCACGCAAGGACACTCCTGTAAGAAAATCCCCCATTAAAGCACAATCATTTTTGTCAAAATCTATTTAACTATGAAATGACAAGATACCCTTCTATGGTGAAATACTTTACCACTTTAAAAAGAATGTTAATGTTAAACAAGTGAGTAATCCGTGAGAAATCCACATATCTAAGGATTCCTCACGACCACTGAAATTGGGATCCCTCGTTGAGGATTTGTATAGCTGAGGATTTCACATAGATATTGGTGCATATCATTGTATATATAACTGAGAAAAATTATTTTCAATGGACAAATCCGCAAAAGTGAGGATTTTCAAATCCTATGGAGGGAAGGTTGGACCTGAAATTCCTCGGGATTTTCATTAGTCCAAGTCCTTGGGATATACAATTGTCAAATATGGGTTTTCCACCACTTTGTACTGAAAATAGAAAATCTTTTCCCCAAGGATTTGGTTTCCAAAAGTGGCCTAATTTTCCAGGGTGGGTGTTATGTTTAGGGCCTATTTGTTTGCCTAGAGTACATAGAAATTCAAGTCAAATGAACTAATCAAACAATTAAGGTGAGAGGTGGGGGGTGAAGATGCAATCCTCACTTTCTTAGGTTTTGAATTGCTAGGGTAGTGGTTGTCGCTTACACTACTAGAAAAAAGACTATTAGTGGCCACCATTTGCCGTCAGGGGATACCCCCGGACCCCCTTCGTAAAGTGGGTGTTTTAAAGAAGTGGCAAATCATGAAGTATTGATCACTTCATAGTTCATTCACATGATTGAATAAACAAATAAACAAACAAATATGGATAGGTTCTTTCTAAAAGGAAAAAAGAAAAGAAAAAGGAATCTTATCAGAATAAGGCAGGGAACCATTGACCTACACATGAACAAAGTGATCAACCCACCCAAACACCTCACAAAAAAAATAAAGCATGGAAAACATATTTTTTGTTGAACAATTTGCAATCTGAAAGCAAACGTACTTGAATTTATTATTCAAAACTTGTAAAATGTGTACCATTGAATTACAAAAATTGTTTGTTTCCTCTGCTTGAACTAGTTTCAACATCCAAAATCCATAGAAAGCTATGCTAATAACACAAGGATCACAAATAAACACAATGGAATAGTCTCAAGAACGTAATGATTGACATTTTCAATCAAAATTGTGAATACCTAGAGAACACATATAACACAGGAACTGTTTCAAAAATCCATAGATCCCTTTCCATATTCAGTGAGCACCTTCCACTGTTCTTACTGACCTGTATGTGCTCATCCTCCATGAATCTTCGGGGACCAATGTTAGAAAAGCTTCCTGACCTGATGGCAGGTACAAATTGGCAAATTGAAGATTCCAGGGAGTCATCTGACAAGGCAGCATGGCCACTCACATCCTGAACAAACAAAGAGAAATTTGAATTAAGAATCCTTCTCCATTTTCATTAAGCAGAATAGGATTGATAATGAAGAATTTGGGAAGACTCATTACAATATATGAAAGTAGAAAAATATAACTTGGTTGGTGAGTGTTGACATGTTTGGGAAAGAGTTGTGTGCAACCCCTTAATTTTATTGGTCTGTGTCAATTGCTTGAGATAGATGATCTGGAACTCACAGCGAATTCAAACTTCAATTCATAAACTCAAAGAAGTAAACATAGCAATTCCAACTAGGTAAATTGTGAAAGAATTGGCTTACATGTTTTAGTGATAATGTTGTACACTCTAAAACTAGATGATGCTGTACACTCCAAAAAGAATAGCAAAAAATCCCTGGATTCTCCAATTGCAATAAAAATAAAATAATCACAAAGATATGCACCAATCAAGAAATCAATAGCAGCAACAATGGTAGAGAACTCACAACTGTTTGCTTCAAGAGAATGAGCCACAAAATAAAACACAACATTTTAAATTATCAGTAGTCATTGTCAAAGAGAACTTATTTGTCTTCTAATTGATCCTGACAAATTGAAAGTGCCGGATGACTTATCACTTACGGTCAATGATAACATATATACTATCAAACATCAATAAGCCATTGTGGATAATCCTCAAGCCCACAAATCAGATTTCCAAAACTTACCAAAAGCTCCTTACATTGATTACTACCTCTAAAAAATTGAAATAACAGGTTATGGCAAAAACCTTTTTCCGAAAGGAGCATCTGCCGAGAAGAAAACCTCATTTGAGTTCAAGCACTCCACTTCTGCACTCCCATAGACAGACCTTCCCATGAAAGCAAGTTGATCTCTCTGTCTCTCTCATCAATCATTACTTTTCAAGTTAGGCAACAATGGAAATTTTGAAGAAAATGCTATTTCTAAGGCCACCAATAATAAACTCTTTACTGGATGAGGGAACAACCAACTGCCTAATAGGTTGGAAACATCCTACCAAAAGAAATTGACCACTTCTTTAAAAAAAGTATAAGTAAAATCTACATCTTAACAAACTCTAAGTTCCAAAAGTTTGATGTTCCTAAAATAGAAGACTAAGAATGTATGTAAAAAATTTAAAGGACTCAAATCATAAGCTGGCAATCCATTTTAATACAATTTAGGAAGAGCAAATTCCAGTACAAACTATTGTAACAAAAATTGATCATATCAGACAATGGTTTGAAATAGTGAGTGTGAGGATTAAACAACGAGAGATATAAACCATATGCAATCTGCAAAAATTAATTGGCATGCCCAGCAGTGCATTGTAACAAAAACAGCAAAAAGAAATCTAGCAATCAAACCATGCATCACTTAGCAGCACCAATCAAACCATCAAACTAAGGAAGGGATGAACTCACTAAAAGGACCAAAAGGAGACATCCCCATCTTCTCCGCTGGAGGGCCATCACAGGAATGTACACCCACCAAGAGACTGTAGTCCATGATCCTCTCTGCTTCCAGGAACTCACAATCACATTAAAAAAAAATTTAAAGGATGGCTTGAGATGGCTTAAATGTGCTGGAAGTTGAAGGAAACATAATAAACTTCTTAAAAAAAAGTATGGAGTTGATGGTTGTGTTGGATATGCGGTTGACCATAAAAGAAAAAAATGGTGCAGTTAAATGTTTGACTTTCATCATCATCTAAGTCTGGTCACATTAATCGGGGTAGGCAAATGAGTTCACTTATACTTACATCATCATACCCAAAACCTTCTCAAACAACATTAGGTTTCATTCTTTGATTTTTTTTTGTTTCCTAATATTGAAGCTATCTGTTGATTTCGTCTAATCCCCTCTCTCACTCTGTAGTCTATACTTAGTTCCCACATTTCATACAAAATCATAAAATTGGCAAGAGTCTACTCTCAGATACACAGAGATCAAACATTTGAAAAACAGTTCAGATTCTTCTCCAAAAAGAAAATAATCAATAAAGAATGCAATTAGATGGACCTCAAATCCCTCACACTGCACAAGTGCAGAAATCAATATCCATCACCACACGCCAACTTAGCATCCAAACAAATTGTTTCATCAAACTACACCTAACAACCACAACCTAAATTGCCAGAGATCAAGCTAAATCTTCCCTTCATCGGTAGAAATAGATCTGATTTTTAAAACCAAGCAAATTCAAATTCATAGATTAAAAAAAAAAAAAACCACACAACGAAATCTCAGAGAAACTCATTCCTCACACAAACACATTAAAATCAATGAAAGAAAACACACCAGATTTCTCAGATTTACCGACACTGAAAACTCCAAAACCCTATAGAAAACCTCACTCTCTTTCTCAGATCCTAAGAAAAACCTTCAAGATCAAGAGTGCTGCACTGTATTATTCTGCTAAGAGGATTTCTGTGCTGCTTGGTTTTGATCTGCTGGTTGCCGTCTCCTATCTATGCAGCGCAGTTCGACTGGAGGGGAGCTGGTTCCTCTTAAATCTCTTCTTTTTGCTCTGGATCCCTTCTGGCAGTCTACCTCCTTTTGTCAGTTTTGAAGTTCCAATGTAATTCTTTGAGTTGGTTGGGCTTATGGGTTGTTTCTGTCTCTGTGCAGTCTTTTGTAATTTTGGGGGCTTCTTGCCCTTTTCTCTTTTTATCAATACAAATTAACCTTTAGCAAAAAAAAAAAGACTTTATATACAATACAAAAAAAAAACCCACCCACCGATTCAACAAATAAAAAAATAAAAAAAATCACTTCAGACCCACACAAAGGAAGGTGATGAAAGCGTCACGAGAACGACCTCCACCAAACGGCTTCAGATCCAAATCTAGATTCCGAGAAATCGATAAAAAGGAAGAGAAAGCTAGTAGAAATTCTAGGGTTTTGGTTTTTACCTTTAAAGAAGAAGAAGACGACAAAGAAGAAGAAGAAGAAGACCATGAAAACCCGAAACGGAGTTGGGGTTTGCGCGGGAGGGCACAGTGCAGAGTGAGAGGGAGAGGGAGGGAGAGAGAGTGAGAGAGAGGGAGGGAGAGGGGGGAGAGGGGGGGAGAACCGGTGGTGGCTCCAGCGCAGGGAGGGAGAGAGAGATAACCTGTGGCGGCTCCGCCGCGCGGGAGGGCACAGTGCAGAGCGAGAGGGACAGGGAGGGAGAAATTGAGAGAGAGAGAAATAGAGAGAGAGGGAGAGGGAGAACCGGCGCAAGAGATAGGGGGTGGTGCTAGAGGCGGCCTCGCCGTCGGTCTCAGCGGTGTAGTCGTCATCAGCGCGCAAGAGGGCACAGTACAGAGCGAGAGGGAGGGAGGGAGGGGGAGAGAGAGAAATAGAGCGATAGAGAGGGCGAGGGAGAGGGAGAGGGAGAGGGAGAGCGAGAAATAGAGCGATAGAGCGATAGAGAGGGAGAGGGAGAAACAGGGCTGGAGCAGGGGAAAAAAGGGGGAAGGGAAAACTGAACGAAAAATGGGTTTCGTGTGTGTGCGTGTGGGGAAAAAAAGGGGGAAGGGAAAACTAAACGAAAATGGGTTTCGTGTCTGTGCGTGTGGGGGGGGGGTTGTGGTGGTTACGTAAAAATTAGGCAGTCGCTAATGGGGTGGGGTGGGGTGTGGGGGGGGGGTTTATGTAGAAAGTAAGCGGTCGCTAATGAGCCCATTTGCCGCTTTCTGCTGTGCCAAAGGCATTTTTTCTAGTAGTGTTATAACCTCCCTTGATTTATTTCTACTAGGGGGTAGATAATTTGGTGGTCGTTTTGTGAGAAATCCACATATGTTCAAGTTTTAAATAGTTTTAGAAATTGAAGTCTTACAATTCCTATGTATTCAATTACATTAAACGAGCATGCTCTAAGATTTTGATGGGATAATTAGGAGTGAGCAACCCATGCTAGCAATTAAAGTCTCGGGTTGCCTTCTTTCTGTTTTTGGGTTGTATTTGCATTGACATTCCGATCTTGACTCATTATAAGGTTAGGTTAATTTTTACTATTTGGTCCACCAACTCAACTCAAATCGACTAATTGCTCTATGATCTAACAACCTAATATGAGTTTCTCATTAAGGGCAGGGTAGGTGAGTAGGCTTTGGTAAGGAGCCTATTGGCCTACAAGAAGGCAGTTCATTTCTTCATATACATAGTATATAAGATCCAGCAAATAAAGATCCCATAGCAGAAGTATTTTTCTTCATTTCACTTGCATCTTGCTAATGGAAACAATAAACCAATATTGTAACTACAGAATGAATACATGTATGCAAAAGAATGCATTAGCCCTCCCAGAGATAAATAAATAAATAAAAAAGAATAAGCAAAATGCAAGAACCACAGTTGATCGCGCTGCTTCGAGCCCCTAAATCTGTCCAGATTTCCATCGCGACTACTACTTGGTTTTCAAAAAAAAAAAATCAACGATCATCATCTTCATCTTAGCCTTATCAATCCAGCACGCGGGGAATTCTGCTTCATCATAAGAGATTTATCATGCATTGCTGACCACACCAAAATTAACTGTTGGATGAGGGTAAGCGCTAACACGAGCAGAGGAATCACCAGCAAAGTTCATTTCTTGTACTGGACAATTGGGACCAGGATTGTTTGGGGCATTGGTGCACCCAGAATGCCCTGATGACTGGTCAGAACCCTTTTGCAAGGACTCCAAAACAAGGCCTCCTCCTCTCTTCTTCCAAATTTCTTCTTTGTCCTCCAGAACTCTGCATGCTTTGTGTGGATGGATTCTTAGAAGAAGCACAACAGCAACAGTCGCTAAGAACTTGTGTAAGAGTCCCATCTCTTCAAGAACCAGAGATCTGTTTAGTGAAAGAAAGAGAGTGCATTTGTATGTATTTATACGAGGAATTTACCCATAAAATCTCTTTAGGACTACATACGTCTCAGCGGGACCCAGATTATTGTTCAATACGGGAGAGATCCTCGTATGGGCTTTTGTTCTTTTTTTTATCATTTTGTGATATGGTCGATATCGACCATATTCTGTTAGTAAGATTTTCTTGTAAAATGGAGAAAGAGGATCGTATGAATCAACAAAGAACTCCGTCGTGGTTGCCGCTGAAGGAGACGTCGCCTGCCTCATCCACCTCCTAGACTCCCACGACCACCCGCGGTGAAGGAGAAGGCCGCCGCGGCAGTCGAGGCCATCACCTCCGACCCGAAGAACGCCGGGCCGTGTCCGCCTACGGTGGCATCCGGGCTCTCATCAGAAGGGCGTTGGAGGAGGAGGGTGCCATCCCCGTTCTCGTCGATCTCCTCGACTCCTCTGGCCAAGGGTTCCTTTCACTAAGTCTCTCCACTCACGGTTCCTTTCCTTCTTCTCTTCCTTAACCCTTTTTTTTTATTAAGTTAGCTTATGGGTATGCAAGATTTTATCTAACACCACATTGACAATTGGTTTTGTTGAATGATGATGAAATAGAAAACGGCAAGATGTTTTTATTTGGGAATTTGTTGGCTTGTTGGTTCTTGTGTCTTACTTGATTAGATGATAACTTTTTGCTTTTAGGGAGAATTTGGAGACTGGGTTGTAATTGAGTTGGCATTTGATGGGTTCTTTTTACCTTTTTCTATATTGTTTTGCATTGCTGGAAAGATAAAGAAAATGGGGTTTTGGGTGTTCAAGTTTTGGTGCATTTCTAGATCTTTTATGGGGCATTTTGGTTGTGAAATCATCTCATCAACGTGTTCGATAAAATTCCTAAGAGAGATTGTTTTGTGGGTATGGTCCAGACCAGATTGGTCAACTCTATTGAAGGCTTGGTCCAACAAGTTGAAGATGCTTTTAGTCTGTACATGGGATATTCTGCCTATATTCATCCCATTTCCATTTGATTGGGTGCTTAGAATTCTTTGTTTCTATTGTAGTTGACTGTTAAAAATGGCAGTACTACCTTTGTTTTCTGACATGTCATTAGAGAATGTAAATTGCAATAGAAGTTAAAACAACCTTGTCTAGTCCAGTAATTTGTAGCTGAAGAATGCCAAAACAATGAAATTAAACTGTTGGTATCCCATTATTGTCACTGACAAGAGATTTGCTAGACTATTGATGCAGTCCAACTGAGTTAGACTTGACCATTGCTCTATTTCTACACATCTCCATCTAGAAATGGAGAATTTCTATATCAATGAGTATTGTTCATGAGAACCTCAAGTAGGCGTTAGTTCTTCCTCTCAGCAATTTTTTTTATTTAATATTCACCTCTCTTTCTTCATTTTTAACCACTTGAAGAATTACAATGGATGAATTCAATTCACAAGTATGCAACAAGCCAACAGTTGTTTGTTGGGAACATAAAAGATGGATTGAATGATGCTTCTATTCCAAATTGCATCTCTGTCCCTCATTTGTGTGGTGTATATTGGATGATGCTTCTGTTCCTCATTGCATTGGATGCCCCTCATTTTGAAGGTTTCTTTTTCCTTTTGTATGAGTTAGAATGTAATTAAAAAATATTTTCTTGTGCATACATATGTGCTCTACTGTTGGACAATGCCATCTTAGTCATTTGATCTACAAGAATTATACATGGCTGTGACCAATTAATTGATGTCATTGAAGGAAATGGTTCAAATAATTATGCACAACAAGTAAATTACAACAATAAGTAGAGACAATCACGCATACTGATGAGTTGATTTAATAATACTCAGATTTTCTGCATTGTATTCCTGAAATAGATCAAATCTCAAGAAACCATCCCATTTTCCTACTCTTGTGTTTCACTTTGTTTCTTTCGGGAACGCAAGAATGGGTTTCTCTCGTGCTTACATTCATGAAAGATATATTGGAATGCTCATTTTGTTTTTAAATTTGCCAGATGGGATGGTTGAACTCGTGGTACAGTCACTTCGGTTGGAACGACCGTTATACGTGGTCATGGCTCGAGAGGACGGACATCCCTGATTAGGAAAATTTCAGTGACTGTGGAGTATTTGCAATGGCCTTCGCTGCTCACTGTGTGCATCGACTGCCCTTCAAATTCAATCAGTCTCATATCCCATACTTTCGAAAAAAAATCATTGTAGAGATCTTTAAGAGGAGTTGGCAGTTGAATGCCAACATGCTGGGCTTGACTGAATTGACGTCTGACTCCCCAACAAGATGAGCTTGCTGATTGATGGGCAGACATATCTCCCACCTCCACTTTGATTGAAATGCACATATTTTTTAGTAATGTCCTCGTCTTCTTTTTTGTCTTGGATGCAGGACACAATCTAGATAGTGGACAGGATGTAAACCTTTTGGATGTTGTATTGGGTACATATTGTGTACATTTTTTCGGTTTAATGGATTTTTATTTTTGGAACATAATGGATTTCTGTGTAGAGTTACTTCTGGTGTTATTTAGCAGGTTAATTTACAGGTTTTGTATCTCCAAACGGAGCACTGATCTGTGCCATCATCCTTTTGTTTGCTTTTGTTTTAAAGTGGTCGATATCGACAATAAAAGTGGTCGATACTGACAATGACTGTATTTTTTGTGTTTCAGTTATATTGTCGATATCGACAATAAAACTGGTCGATACTGACAATGACTGTGTTTTTTGTGCTTCAGTTATGTTGTCGATATCGACAATTAAAGATGACAGTTTTATGGTCGATATCGACCACTCTTCTCCCTCTTCATCCCCTCTTGAAAAACCCATTTTCTTTTTGGGTTCCCGCAAAATGGTCAATATCGACTATAGTCGATATCGACCATTCGCTAAAATACAAAAAAAAAATACAAAAAAAAAAACCCAGACCTTGAGGACCCCTCTCGTATCCAACGTGAAACAGGGTCCTCGTAGCACATATAGGGTTGTACCGGGCTCTACCAGGTAAATTCTTCTATTTATACATGCCATGGGCCACGACCCACATGGATTTTGACTACTAGGGCTTTCAACATTATCGCCGGCAGAGTTTGAACAGGTTGGAAGAGCTGGATACAGGTTTTGAACAAGGGTCTCAAGGTTTTCATTGGCTCCTTGTGTCTTTTATATTATCAAATTAATACAAGTGTTGGGTAAAGGCTGAGCCTAAGCCCGGCCTAGTTTGGCCTGGATTTTGGGGCCTTTGATTTTGGACGTGTGGGCTGATATGGACCTTAATTTTACCAAGTGAATGGTCTGAACTTGCCCAGCTGGTATGCTTAAGGAATTCTAAGAATTCCTGTTTCTTTGCTTGAATTCCAGGAATTCCTGTCTGGGGAATTTCTGAATTCTCAGACAAAGTAGAATACCTGGATGCCCCTTTGGATTTGAGCATCCAGGAATTCCACAAAAATGCATAGGGAGTGGAATTCCTGGATTCTCAAAGGTCAAAAGGTAGCTGGAATCCAGAAATGTCAGTAAAGAAATATGGAATTCAAAAATTCCACTAAAGAAACAGGGCCTAAAGGTCGAGCCTTGTCAAGCAAACTTAGATATAGCCGCAACTTGGTCCGGGCCTGGCTGTGAATTTTGAAGCCTACATGGAATTCAGATCAAGTTTGGGTTTGGGCTTCAGGCCCCCAAATTCAACCCAAGTATGTATAATTTATGTGTATATGTTGTAAGATATACGGTGTACAAACAATTCTTTTTTTTTTTAAATCCATACGTTGCAAGATATAAAGTGTACAAACAATTCTATTCACTAAAATCTATATCCTTTTAAAAGCATATTAGACCAAAAATTTTGGATACCCATGCCAACCAGTGTTCGGTTCAGGTTTGCATTTATACATGCCGTTCAAAAAGAGCTTCATGAGTTGTGATGTTGTATGATGTATACCTATATCTAGTACAAACTGCGATACATATCTTGCAACTGGGTTGGTTTGGGGCCTGACTTTTCGACCCATTCGCTAGATGCAAGCTTGAATAATGGGACAATGGGACTAATAACGAAATGAACTGGGCTTGGACAGGTTTGGCACAACCCGGCCTGAACGGGGCTATGAGCACCCCAATCCATCAAATTTGCCATATCCCACTTGGGACTTTTGGTCATTTTGGTCAAAGGAAATAAATCTTGACTTCCAGAATGTTTTGCAGGGTGTGCGCATTGATTTTTTTTATGTTTATCATCCATGTGGACCATGTCATGTCATATGTTGCTTGTTGAAAGATTACATGAAATGAGAATTAAATAAGAGAAGTTTTCAAAGTACACCATTTATTTTGGAAATTGATAAAGAGTGATGCAGATGATGTGACCCTTGAACCATGGAGTTTGTCAATGGAGTGGTCCATGGGAGTTTGTCCATGTAGACTTTTTTATTGATAAATCACTCCAGCCTCCTCAAAGTACACCTTTTATTTTGGGAATTGATAAATCACTCCCGTCCCGGGAGAGAGGGAGTGCCAATATCAATGGGTCTGGGGGGGGGGGAGTGCCAATATCAATGGCCTTTAAATTTCTAAACCTATCATCCCGCCTCTCAAGTATCAAAAGTTCAAAAGTTCTTTTTTTATGAAAAGACCCCTATATCTTCATACAACCTCAGAAAGGGCCACTGTATTTTATATTTTTACTAAAAGCCCTTTTGACCAAATGTCAAACTATATAAAAAATAGGAATGCTGCTATTGGCACACAAATTTTTTCTTTTCAAACACAAGGAATTTTTTTTATTACAATCTTACCCCTTTATGAAATGACTAATATAGCCATTATCCCACAAAAACTCAAATCACATTCTGTTTTCACACACAATCTCTTTCTTCTTCCCTAAAACCTTCTCCCACCTATCTCAGTCTCCACTTCCTCCATGTTCCTTGGGCAACTCATGTTCACTCGCATTCTTCAATTTTCTTCTCCTGGACAGCTCATCGCACTATTCACTTCCTCCATTTTCCATGGCAACTCATATTCCTTTATTTGATTGTGCAATGAAAGAAGAAAATGAAGAAAACAACAATCAAATGGTGCTTTTTAATCAAAGCAGTAGTGAAAAGGCCCGTTTCTTTGGTTTGTTTGCATTTTTGCCTCTTTTGTTCATTTTTTTTTCATCTGGAAGTTGAAGGTTCTCGATATGTACGGTCTTTCAGAACTGAACATATGGCATCTGCTCGAACATATACATCCGAACAGATGACATATGTTTGGAATTTTATGTCCGAACATATGGCATATGTTCTGATGTTTATGTCCGAACGGTAATATTTGATTTATACATTATGCAGGTCTCTACGTAGGAAAGTCATGTTGGATAGGACTTTGTCATGGATTATGCCAGTGAGTTTATAACTTAAGAGGTAAGATTAACTGTGAATTTATTACTCAAATTACAATTATTTGTTACTAAATTCGTATTTAATTTGTTTATTTATTGTAGATATTTCACAGTCGCGATTGTTGATCAGTTGGGCTCATGGTGTAGGAAGGAAAAACAGATTTGTCATTGTGATAAAGGTTTCAAATGCTGCTCGGGTAGGTGTCAAAGCCAGAGTACTGATCAAGGACAGTGCAGCTAATAGTAATTGTGGCTTCAAAGCCATCGCTGGATTGATTGGCCTAACTGTGGATGAATGGAGATAAGTAAGGAGAGATTTACCAGAAGAGCTACTTGCACGTGTAGACCACTACAAACAATTATATGGGGTGGAGAACAGAGTTGAGGAATTGATTGAAACATTATCATACATGGACGACAACCCATCGGTGGACTGTTGGATGACTATGCCTGACATGGGACATCTCATAGCATCTCATTATAATTTGGTGTTATACCACTTGAGCATAAACAGTGTTTGACTTTCCTTCCATTGTGATCTGTGCCAGTGCCGATGCCTTCTCAGAATGCGAGAACAATAGGTTTTGTTAATCGAAATCATTTTGTACAATTGTTCTTAATACCCGGTCATCCAATTCCGCTTATTGCAAACAAGTAGAGACAGTTTCATCACTCTTGTGTGAATGGTTGGGAGACTCCATATAGGGATCAGATTGTTCAATTCAAAGAGCTTGTAACTCCAGACGTATCAACAGCTGAGACATTTGATTTGGATTGAATATAATAAATTGGCGAGTTTATGTTAAATGTAACATGTTTTTTAAACATTTAATGAAATACATAATGTGTTTTACATTTTTTATTGCATTTAATGAATGAGTGTGTGTATATTCAATTACGTACATCAATACGATGTGTTATACAGGTTTTGATGCCTTCTGAAATTACAAATCCATATATAGTTGAACACCCGTACAGATACACAGTGCCGAACAGTATTCATATTGTTCGACACTGAGTATCCGAACATATGACATATGTTTGGAACTACAGTGCCGAACAGTATCCGCACCTATTGGACAATTTACCCATTTTGAAGATTTCCACACCCACTGAAAATATTTCATCCTGTACATATGTAACAATTCATGCATAGTCTGAAGCAATCAAAGATAACATCATTTAACTAAAATCAATTGTTAACAAATACATCCATAGTCAAATTAAAGTTAACACAGTCTTAAGACAACCATTCAAACACTTAAACAAAAGATAACAATGGTTAATTGTTTTGGTGAATGAAAACATGTCTTCAGACTTCTTCAAGTGTCCATTCCCCTCCTAGGCCTGGTGTGAGTGTAGCTTTGTGCACTCATGTGGGGATGTCGAATGGTTCGTTGAGCATCTACCATGGAAACTTCCCATAACACTTGGCTCACTTGATTCACATGGGTATATAGTCCCCGCAGGTCTTCAACCCAATGTTCCTCACCCCTTTCTATCACTTCATTAATAATGGTCAGTGCATCCTCATTACGCTGCTGATAGTCAATCATATCACTACCACTAGGCTGATTTTCTTTGGGATGAGCCGTAAAATTAGAGTGAAAGTTTGGGTGCTGTAATATCTGAACCTCGAGACCAACTCTCTAAACCTATCAGACTCATTCAGTTGCCACAATGGCACTTTCTGGCCATGACTTAGACATTTCAGTGTTCCTCAGTCCTGCATTCAACAATTGACAAATTATTAAAGAAATTAACAAAAACAAATCAAACTGTGATATGAAACAAGTGAAACACACCTGTTGAATCCAAATGTACCCTGTTATATGTTTATCAAAGCTGGTCAATAAGGACCTATCTTGTGGCCCCGGAGCTGGTTGCTCTTCCATCTCATGTTGTTCTTCAACCTCCTCCTCAGGGACCTCTGATTCTTCTACCTCCGATTCTTCTACAACCTCTTCTACCCGGTGACATCGCCTCCTATTTGAAGCTATAGGTCGCACCCTAGAAGAGCTTGGTCGGTCCATTTCTGAAATATAGAAATAAAGTTTTTGTATAATGTTATAAAATCGTTGTTTAAGAAGACTGATCCATCACTTTGTTCGGACGTTAGTTTCCGAACATTATAAAAACTGTTCGGAACTAACTTTCCGAACGAAAATGATTTGTTCGGACATTAGTTTCCGAACAATTTCAATTTGTTCGAACACTAATGTCCGAACAGTTTCAATCTGTTTGGTCTTTCAGAGACCGAACAGTCGTGATTTCTGAAGGAAAAAAACTTGCGATGATGGATCAAATGCAACCCAAATGCATTAAAAAAATAGTAACATTGTTAGTAGAAACTTACATTGAATGAGATTCTATCTCATAACAAGTTTTCATGAAATAAAACGTAATCTAAGATGGAAAAAATGGTAAAGAATAGATAGGGACGAAGAATAAATGGTAATATTGGAGGTATCCATTTACCTTTGGAAGAGGAGATGGTGTAGATAAATATGTACGCCGGAGAAGCAGAGTTGCCGAAGATGTGGAGTCTTCCTTGTGTCTGGTTTGTGTGTGGGAAGAAAGGGATGGAGATGTGTGTGGGAAGAAAGAGGGAAATGGAGGGATGGGTAGTTCAGGAAATTTTGGTATGTGTGGAAAGAGCTAATGTACATTTTAAATTTTAGTAATGTGTGTAGAGAGAATTTGTGTGGGAAAAGAAAAAAATTGTGTGCCAGTAGAATTTCCCGGACTACATTTGTTCTTTACCAATTTGCCCTTAAGGAAAACTCAAATGACTTATCCGTTGAGTCAAAAGATAAAAAGATATTTTTGCCGCTTAAAAACTTTAAGGACGTAAAATTAAAGGCTAGGATAATTTCAGTGGCTTGATATTACATGTTTTACTCATTCACAATCCAGGCCTTTCCATCACCATATCTCCCATAGTTATCGTGTATCCAAGTGGGCTCCACTATAAGTAATGGGTTAATAAAATTTTATAAGCTTAAGGATATGATATTTTTGTCATTTATCCATTAAAACCAATAGTCATGTGTTACACTATCAAATTAGGGGCTTTTTTGTTAAAATACAAAAGACATGGACCTTTTTTAGGTTGTCCAAAACTGTGAGGGCCTTTTGTAAAAATCTCAAAATTAAACTGTAATCTTGCATATCCACATATTCACCGACAATTTCTAAAATCCCCTAGAAAAAAACCCGTGTTTTGGGCACTCTGGATTCTAAGTACATTACATAATCTTCTTCCAAACAGGATAGAATCCTCTTTTTGATCCCTAGCCTTAGAAATAAGAATCACGCTACCAACACACTCATGGTTGAATGGTCCTAGCATTCAGCATCACACATGTGCCTAGGGATTAATCCTTGAGTCTTCCGGCCACACTCAAGGTTTAGTGGTGTTGGTAGTTACTATCAAACACATGTAGAGGTATTGTCACACCCCGAAACCGAGCCCTGCAGTGATCCGATCTCGGAGTGCAAAATTTTGGAATAAATTAAAACTTTTGGCTATATTTCCCAAGATCCGCGTGAATGAGGATAATAAAATTCCATCACGATCAGAACATATTTTCGCGGAAGCTAATCATGGCGTTGCGACCTGGAGTCCATGGCCATCGGATTCCGTGTTGCACTTAACCAATATCATAAAGCCATCAAATGAGCAGACTGGTACAGATCATAAATCATAAAATACTGAGCTGGTAGTAACAAGACTATTTATTTCCCACATATTCAAGTTACAATTAACAAATGTTTTAATTACAAACCCAATGACCAAGGCTAACAAAGGCATACAAAATATCCAACTAAAAAGAAATACTACCCCCAATATTTAGATATGAACTCCGCTGCCAACTTGACATCTATATGACATCAAAAGAAGCCTCTCGCGTCAGACCGGAGGCTCAACCGCCTCCTCCGATCAAACACCTAAAAAGCAGTAGGAGAGAAATCTGGCACCAAATAAATAGGGTCAGACACGACGGTCTATCAAGCAAAACTAAGATATGGAAAAAGGGCATTTACAAAACCTTATGGAATAATTGTAAATCCATTTAAAGAGTCTAAACAATAATAGTAATAAATCATGATAAAATGATTGAAAGACTGAACATAAATATCAAAGCAAATAAATGAACCGTATCTGAAACATAAATATCTAAAAAAACATACAGACTATGTAAAACATGGAATAATTGGAATTACATTTAAAATCCTGAATAATAGATATAATACGATAAAAGATTGATTTCATAGACATTAACAAATTCAAAGGGTATAATGAGTATAAAACAAACAAGAATCATAAAACAAAATAACAAACGGATAAAACATTGGCAACCACACATAGCTATATTCTCCTATTACCAAAGTAACAAGAGCAGACAAAACCGTAGCCACTACACGTGGGACCGGAAACAGAATCAGAACCGTAGCCACATACAAGTGGGACCGGCAGATAAAAACCGTTGCCATGGTCCGTACAGACAGAATGCAAACTGCAGTTGGCGAACAAATTAAAGATCCCAAGCCGGGTGATCAGCCCGACAAGGTGACCTAAGCCTAGTGGTGCCTTTTAGTTTTCAAAACCCGAACCGATACAACTCAAACCATAATAATCCCCTCGGCTCATGGGCTCACACTACAAAGCTCTGGCCCCGTCTTACCTCGAGGTTTTATCCTAAATAATAGTCTCTTTGGCTCATGGGCTCGCACTACAAAGCTTTGGCCCCATGTTGCCTCGAGGTTTTATTTTCAAAATAATAGTTTTTATCGATGTATTTCCGAATGTGGTGAACCACTCAAATCTCTTTCCAAATCGATTCGAAGAAACACACGAATTTCCATGGTAAACCACTCAAATACACATCAAAGTAATTTGTATAAAAATCATATGATCAATCCTTTCAAACATGGAAAACCACATGATTTTATAACAAATCACCGATGCTATTCAAATTAGTTTACCGAAGAATACAAATACATTCTCTGACTTGAAATGGAATGGAATAGTGTAGAATGACTTAATGACTTACCAAGGAACCATCTCAATACACACTTAACCTTTAAACATTGATTAATAAAAGAATATGTTTGATGCCAATGAAAATCCACAATATCTAAAATGATAAAGTGCGCATTGAGACTTGAAAGATTCCCGGGTAATCTCACATATGCTCATCCTCTCATTGTTCTCATTCCCATTTCACAATTTTCCAAGTATCACAATTAACCCCAAACTTTCATGGGCTTTAAGGCCTAAAAGGGAGATTAGTGGGCCTCAAAACAAATAGGATAGATGGGGTGAAATGGGCCTAAAACAGGTTTATAAATGACCCATAATACAATCCCAAACAGGCCCCCAATAAAACCCATAAAGATAGCTCAAAACATCACAGAAATGGGCCCTGGACAGGTCTGGGCTCGCTCGAGCGACCCAGGGTCCGCTCGAGCGAAGCCCAGACAGAACCCGGTCCGCTCGAGCGACCCACTGGGTCGCTCGAGCGGACTGGGCCCTGTCCAGTCCGCTGGAAGTGCAGAATTGCACTTCCTCCTTCCTTTTTCTGATTTTCCTTTCTCTTCATCCTTTCTCACATGTTTCCATACTTCCTTGAGCTTCTCATGCTAAATTAAATCTATCAAACACATCCACACACTAATTTATATGCCATTCCATCAAACAAAATCAAGTGCAAACATAATCTTCTTCATTCATCAAGATACAAAAGTTCTTGGAACAAAAGGAGTTGATCTATGGAAGATGAATCCAAGAACATAAAACATTCCAAGATATGGATTTCAAAGAAGATACATATAAAACATTGCATAAACGTATTAATATAAAACCATGGTATGAAAAAGAGAAGAGATATATAAAGAAGAAATTCACAAAACCATGCATATTAAACAAATCACCATTATTAGCTGAATATTCACTTGCCTTGGGTCAAGAGGAGATGTAAATCACCCTATGATGGTCCTCTTATAGTCCCATGCTTTAAAATCACAAAACCCCCAAAAATAGCTCAAGAAGAAACCCTAGAAACCAACCATTTTCAAATCTCCATGAAAACTCTTTGCATATATGACAAAAACATTCTAAATGGTTTGGAAAACCAAGATTTGAAGAAAGAAATCCATTGCTAACCTTTTTGAAGCTCAAACAGAGAAGAAGGGCTTGGAAAAGTGGTCTCTCCTAGCTCAAATCTCTTGAAAGTGGTGTCTTTGGAAAGCCAAGAGAGAGGAGAAGAAGATTGGGAGATCAATCCTCCATTTAGCACTGAAGATGAGGGGTTTCCAAGAGGAGAGAGAAAGTGCTGGGAGAAAACCCTATGCCCCCTCTTGTTGCAGGAAAATGAAAGAATGGGAAGAAGAAGAGCCCCATGGTGGTTTTATAAAGGGTAAGTGGGCTGGGCCCCATGGGCCCCAATCTTACAAAGGCCAAAACTAACATTTGTGGGTCCCGAATGAGATCGATGAAGAAGACAAAATCGATCATCGAAATATTTACTTTCCAAAAAGTATATTTTCCCCAAATTCTGAAATTTTCAAAATTTATGGACAGATTTAGTGAAAATGTCATATTTGCCCATTTTTCTCGAAAAACGCAATTTCTGAGCATCAAATCAAAATGGTCAAAACATGAAAGTTGCTAAACTTAATGAGATTAGTCAAAATAAACCAAATTTGGAATTTTTAGAAATCAAGAGTAAATTCTCATAAAAATCATTTTACAAAGACCGGGTCAAACTAAAGTCAATGGTCTTCAAAATCTCCAAGGCTAGAAAAATCTAGTCAAACTAACTCAAATCTCACTTAAAAAGCTAAACCACGATTAAAATAATACTAAACAAAAGAACTGGGGGTCGGGGTCTTACATCCTCCCCCCCTTAGAACCCATTTGGTCCTCCAAATGGTCTAAACCAAATAAAAATCAAAAACCCAAAAAGACTAAAGAAAACACTGTTAGGATCTTTCTATGTTGCTAATTTGATGGATACACTATCACGTGTTAGATATCGCGATCACTGAGAGGGGGGGTGAATCAGTGATTCTTTAAAAACAGGTCCAATTTAACAACAAAAGCAAATCAAATCACACAAGGACACCAGATTTAACGTGGTTCACCGAAAGGCTACGTCCACGGTTCAAAGACTGTCCGAACACCAATCCGGAACAGATTTGAATCTATTTAGTCGCACCAACGACAAAGAGCACCAACCCTTAGTTTCAGATAGCACCAACTATCTAGGAAGCACCTACTCCCTTTAGTTTCAGATAGCACCAACTATCTAGGAAGCACCGACTCCCTTTACAATTTATCCGCACCAACAGATAGGATCACCAAACCCCAGACACCAAGCACCAACTTGATGTTCTACAGAATAAGAGTAGAAACCTTTTTCTACAGCCCTTCCCCTCTACAATCTCTCTCTCTCAATCCCTTACATATTGAAATTAAAGCATAAACAGAGAGACACTTATCTTATGGACGAAACACCATCTTCAAGAGCACATCCTCGTCCACACTTGCTGTAGAAACTTGTAACAAGATTGCACACAGCAACAGCACTCTCTTCTCTCCAAAACTCTCTCTCTTTTCTTCTCTTTTCTCTTCTCTTCTTTCTCTCTTGTTTTGTATTCTTAAAAATGAACCAAACATGCCTTTATATAGGTTATGGTAACCCTTAAGAGTGTTCAAAATAGGCTACAATTCGTTTAGAAAGAGTCCCAAACGAAATAGATGAGAATGCTGAATTTTCGTGCAAGACTTCTGTCTCTGCGCAACTCTGGTTCCCGTGCTCGGTCGACATCCTGCCTTGCTCGGTCGACATCATACACAGTCTGGAAGCAGATAACTGTCGTGCTCGGTCGACATCCTGGGGTCCCGGTCGACCGACGACACACTGTGTCACAAAAATAACTGGGAGCTACCTGAAACTTTTTTCTGCAGGTTTCTCTTGCTCGGTCGACCGCATGGGGTGCCCGGTCGACCGCACACTCTGCTTCAGGAATTCTGAATTCCTGAACTGTTTCAACTCTGATTTCTCTTTTAAGCTCTATCAACACCAACCTATTATCATCATGCTTGTGACAATGTGTTGACAATAATTCCAACTCAAAACAATGCTTGAGATACTAATCACTTCAATTCTTCATAAAGCTTCTCAAGTCATCTCAAATTCCAACAACTTTCACCTTCATCTGATCACACACTCATTCATCGTATTTTAGACCTTGATTTCTGAATCTTAGACTTGCATATTCAATTGATTTTCAAAGACCTCATCCTGCATGTTTTAGAACTTAAAATACTCTTTCGAAAATCTATTTTTTCATGCATGATTTTGAAAAATCAAGTTAATCATCGAGGTTCTTGTAATGCATACAATCTCATTTTTAGAATCCTTTTAGCATGCATAAAACATAATGGTTGGAGTTCATGTTTCAAAAAATCACTTTTTCAAAATCTGCACAGAACTCCTCCCAGGCCAGTGTACCCGGTCGACCGACCCCTGTACCCGGTCGACCAAACCAACTAGCCGTTGGGCAGAGAGCTGTTGGCTCTCCAACGGTCAGAATTCTGACCGTTTGTTCCAGGTCGACCGAGAGTGCAGTAGGTCGACCGAATACACTAGCCGTTGGACTGATTTTGTCTTTAAATGTTCATTTCATTTCTTTCTTGAAGAGGTTGGTTGGGTGAACTTTTGGAACCATTTTGAAGCCTAAGAAAGAGGAATGAGCTAAGAAGGCTAGAGAGCAAATGGAAATCAAAATCCTTGAGATTCAAAGGTATATACCTCTAAGTTAAATTTGATTTCCATACTTTTGAAATCCATGTATCATCAAACTTTTGTAATTTCATTTTTGCATGATTTCTAGCCTTGTTTGAGTTGTTTTACAATCATCAAATCACTTTACCATATTGAATTGTTTTGCAAAACACTCATGTCCAAATCACATGTGTTTTTAGTATTTAAACTTTCATACAACTTGTGTTTTAATAGGAATGTCTTTCCAAGCTGTTTCAATTACCTCATGTGATTAGTTCATCTCTTCAATCATTAATTTAAGAGCTTCATTTTAGAAATTGATTGAAGTACACTTTCATACACCTTGAACACTCATCTTAGTTAATTGTTAGTGTATGATTGTAAATTGATTTTAAATGTTTATATCAGCCTAATTAAGAGGCAAATGTATTAAGCTATAATTGTTTCTCTTCTAGTGTTTAGACACTTCATTGAGAAAGAAAAATCTATTGATTGTAAAGGTTATTGCTAAGCCTAAGAAAAGCATTGTGTAAGGTTGTTGTTTAGCCTAGAAAAATATCATTGTAAAGGTTATTGCTTAACCTATTGTAAAAGCATAAATAGTGGAAATCCGGTGGGGTGTTGAGCACAAGCCGGTAGTGGATGTAGGCATTGAGGCCGAACCACTATAAATCTCTGTGTTATTGTGATTGGTTAGTGGTGATTGATTTGTTTATCTTCCGCATCTATTGTCATAATCATCACATGTGACTAGGTTTGTTGACACCAAAAATGTCACTTAGCCTCTTCAAGATCCAAAGAGCTACATGAAGTCGCAACCTGCCATAAATAGGCAATGTTACTTCCAAAAATCAAATCTTGTCAGAATCAAACAAAAACTGCAAGATCCTTCAAGACAGCCAAAAGAGGAGTACACAAAAAGTTTCGGGCCATTTCAAAATCATTTGGCCTAACTTCGCTTCTCCGGCAGCTGAAAAGGAGCTCCCGGCGGCAAAAGCATCGGAGACTTCAAATCTTCGATTAGAGCCGATGGATGGTCTCCAAATACATCCAAAAGGCTCCACGTCAAGTTCCGAGTCAAATCGGCAACGTTTGACCATACATCAACCCTCGAACAGCTAAATCAAGCCTCTCGGCGGCGAGAACCACCGAGACCATCACTCATCAGATAGAGCACATGGACGGCTTCAAAATGCTTACAAAGGGCTGCACATCAAATTTCAGGTCATTTCGACAACATTTGACCATAGTTTGACGCTCGGAAGCCAAATCAGGCCTCTCGGCGGCAAAGCTCTCTGGGACCATGGTTTCCAAGACAGAGCCTATGGATCATCTTAAAATGACTCCAATAGGTTCCCTGTCAAATTTCAAGTCAATCGGACATCGGTTGACCACACATCAAACCGCGACATCTTCATCGCGACAAAAGCGAGTCTACTGGTGATAAGACCACAAACGGCTTCAAAACTCAAACAAAATCCTATCTTGGTCTTATTTATTGCTCAGGAGGGTTCACACCAAATTTCAGGTCATTCTGACATCGTTTGACCCAGTTTCAGCTTCTGACGGAAAATCGGCAGCTCTACGCGACAAAGTCTTCGGCTTTCTCAGGAAATTGGAAACTTTGCGAAACAAAATGCAAGGATTCTCATCAGGTTTCCTACAGGGAAATCAGGCCAATAAATGGTCAAAATTTCAAGGAAAAATACAGAAGAAAAAAGAATCGAAAAACAGCAAAAACGGATACAAAACGGGACAAAAGGGGGGAAAACCCCCCTAGGGTCGCAGGCCCCTGCGACCCTGGAGCCCGGGATCGCCGGGAAGGCCCCGGAAACCCCGGTTTTCACCATTTTTTCGCGATTCGAAGCGTCCGGCCTCTGGTATTTTCTAAAGCTCATACTTTTGAGACACCAAATCCTCTGACATCCATCACAAACACGGGTCAATCATCAAAAGTATCGAAAACAACATTGATCGCCACCCGGTCAACCAAAAAAAGTGTGCTTTCTACCCGACCGATCGAGAAATCGATAGGACAGATGGCACTGACCCGCTGTTGGCAACCAACACCTGAAGTCGCATGGTCATCCGATGTCGATCTACATGAAGATCCATCGACGATCATTGCCAGAAGAATCCCAAAAGACGTGGCACGGCCCGCGACTCTTCAACTGCTCGGCGACCACTTAATGCGATTAATTGACTAGCTTTATTACAGTCATTAATCCATTTCTTTAGACGGACCAATCAGAAGCAAGCATCCGGGAGTTACAAGTCAAGAGATTCATGGCATTTAACCCATGAAACTCCTCCCATCATGGCGATTAAAGGCGATTAAATGCCATCAATCTCCTCCGGCCAATCAGAAGCCAAGAAAAAGGAGTTACAAAATAAAGAATTCAATTTTGTAACTCCTCCCTTTATGTAGCTTTATGACAATCAAGGCTCATAAACCCTCCTAAATGGCTACCTAAAAGCCTATAAATAGGAGAGCTCTCCAAGAAGAGAAAAACACAGAGAAAACACGGAAAAACAAGATAGATCCCAGATCAGAAAAAAACACAGAAATTCAGAGAAAGAAAGAGAGAAAACTCTGCGGAAGTTCTACACCGACCACCGCTACAAGGTGACAAAAGTCCCTTGGGGGGTACCCCCCCCCCCTCAAGGTCCTTGCCTTCTCCTTCTGCCTCCAATGGCTTAGACGTGGCTTTTCAGCCCGTCTACTCGGCTTTTTATTGGACATAGGACCTTCTTTTGGTCTTTGTCCTCTAAAAACCTGAGGTTATAGCCAAGCCAAGCGAATCAATAGCATCCTCTGTTCTCGTCTGCATGGATGATGGCGAAGCCCGCATATGGCGTACGACCGTCAATCTGAACGGGTCCCCCACAATCTCCTGAGAAGTTAGATCCTCCTTTTCTTACTTTTCATTGTAGTTTGTATTTTTTTTAAAGAGACAAAAATCACAACTCTTGTCTTTCATTATTGATAAGGATTGTAAAACGGCTATAAACGCCAAAATCGGCTATAAACGCCAAAAATCGGCTATAAACGCCAAAAACGGCTATAAATGCCAAAAAAATCGCCTTTTACGGCAAACCAAGAAAATGTCTCTTTTCTAAAATATATGTGCAATGGAAAACTTGAAAGAAGTTGATTTCCATTTTACTTGCGAAGGTCGATCTCCGGATCACCACTTGCAATTCCAAGTAAAATAGAAAATCTGGTACACCCACACAAAAGAAATGTTGATGCACGCCCCTGCCCCCTGGTTACGAAAGGGTCGGACCCAACGGACTCCCACGTCCGCCGACCTCGGTAGAACCGAGCAGGAGCGCAGTCCATCAAGCTGGCACACCCGGTGGGACCCGTTCATTCGAGAACACGATGCTAGAAATGAAATATTTGCATATCATATCTCTTGCTCTATGCTTATATTTCTTTTCTCGATTCCTTGGCTACTTTCTAATTGGTGGCCTATGTTGGATTCCGCATCTAAAAAAAACCGAGATGAGATTTTTTTGGAAATTTCTAATTCTTTGAATTTATTTCCACTCTTTCTCTTTTCAAAAAAAAAAAAACAAAAAATCAGATTTTTCATTTTGGATTCAAAATTGAGAAACCTTGATCCGTTCCTATCGTTCATCGCGCTTGCAGAAATATTGAGCCTGTTCGACTAAGGTTTTGGGCCATCGTTTCTCTTCGATGAGTTCATTAAAGATCTAAAAAAAATTAAAAAAAAACAAAAAAATTAGATTTTTCATTTTGAATTCAAAATTGAGAAACCTTGATCCGTTCCTATCGTTCATCGCGCTTGCAGAAATGTTGAGCCCGTTCGACTAAGGTTTTGGGCCATCGTTTCTCTTCGATGAGTTCATTAAAGATCCAAAATATATATATATATATATATATAAAAAAACAAAAATAAAAAAATCAGATTTTTCAGTTTGGATTCAAAATTGAGAAACCTTGATCCGTTCCTATCGTTCATCCCTCTTGCAGAAATATTGAGCCTGTTCGACTAAGGTTTTGGGCCATCGTTTCTCTTCGATGAGTTCATTAAAGATCTAAAAATATATATATATATATATATAAAATTAGATTTTTCATTTTGAATTCAAAATTGAGAAACCTTGATCCGTTCTTATCGTTCATCGCGCTTGCAGAAATGTTGAGCCTGTTCGACTAAGGTTTTGGGCCATCGTTTCTCTTCGATGAGTTCATTAAAGATAAAATATATATATATATATATAAAGACATAGACCACTAAGGTTAAACCAACTGCGTTCTTTGATCATGGTTGATTCAAGAAAAGCCTTGTCCAGAGTGTGGAGACAGCTTCACTGTTCTAGGCAAGGGTCCTCCAAACGGGTTCATTAAGTAATCCTACCCTTACCTGGGGGCAATTCTATCAATCAAGATTTCATAAGATCGGGTTAGGAGGCCTATGTGTACTCTCTCGTCTTTTAAATAAATTTTTTTTTTCAAAAATAAAATTTTTAAAAAATAAAAATTTTAAAATAAAAAATAAAAAATAAAAAAAAAATTCAAAAAAAAAATCTTAAGAAAAAATAAAAAAAAAAGATTTTTTTTTTAAAAAAAATCTTCAAAATAAAAAAAAAAAAAAAACTTCTGTCATTTTGGGTTTAGATTGGAGAAATCTTGGTCTTCTCCTTTCTGAGCACTGGCGCTCGCGGAAATCGCTGAGCCCGTGTTCAGATTGGAGTGCCTTTTCCTCTCTTTGATGAACCCGATATTGGCCTTTCAAAAAAAAACTCGTCATTTTTAGATTCAGATCCGAGAAATTATGGTTCATTTCTTTCTGAGCACTGGCGCTCGCGGAAATCGCTGAGCCCGTGTTCAAATTGGAATACCATCTGCTCTCTTTGATGAATCCAATCTTGACATTTCAAAACAGAGAATCTCATCTCATGGATGCGGTCTCAAAACATTTGTGTCTAGCGGTACTAGTACGCCCTTTCAGGGTCTACTGTATTGCGACCGGCACATCTGTAACTCCAACTTTATATTCTTCTTACCTCGAGCAAGCTCTGATTCTCGATAAGTCGAATTTAAGTTCACAATTGCTTCTAGCAGTCACTGGGATGCCCATTCTGGGCTTACCATACCTGCGATCAGAACAATTGTACGCTCTATGACGTTTTGCCTTCCTCATATTGCTTGGGTCATCTCCCTCGAGCAATTTGAAAAGACAAAACCATAGAACTTCTCATTTATGATCATTATATTCTTGTGATTACTAATGGATGTGGTCTTGTTTCAGAAACTTTTCGAAAACTAACAATGGCAGCTTCATTAACCATTACTTTCGATGAAAATAAGCACCAACTCATGCTTCAACAGAAGCAAACTACGCGCACTTACAAGCGCCCCATCAGCTGCCGAAGCGTGAACTCCCTCGGCAACTCTCTGAACTCCGGGTCGACCTCGACTCCCCGGACTATTGTCTTTGGGACGCTGGGACCATTCCCACTTCCCGAGGAACAAACTGCTCCCTCCAAGAAGCAGAAACTCGCCTCTCAACGTGTCACTACCGTGACACTAAAGGCGAGCACTAGAAGGCCTGAAGCCCGTGGCACCCCCACGAAGCCTCGACCTGCAAGCAACCAGGTCTATCCCAAGACTTGGTCCCCAAGACCTTCACCAAAATAGAGAAGGTCCCAAACATCCACTAAGCCAGCATTCCTGGCCCCACTCAAGGAGAACCAGTTCTACCCTCTTGCTTACATGAAAGAGGAGAGACCCATCTCCAACCTGACTTCCAAGTCATCCCAGCATGAGCCGGCTTGTTCCTACAAGCCCAAAATCAAGTCATGCATCACAAGGCCTCTGCAAGCACCTGCTAAGGCCTACAAACCTGCAGTTCAACCCTTCATCTCTACAGGGGCCGAACTCCAAAAATTCAAAGCTTCGCTGCAACAGGCGAAGGACAGGGTTCGCATCCTGTCCTTGCCCAGCTACAAAAAAGACAGGCTCGGCTGCTGCGCCCAAGGGAGCACATCCTTCATCGTCAAAGCCCAGACAAAGCTGACCGAAGCTCAAATTGCCCGTCGCATACGCCGCCGCGCGTCGTATCGGCAAAAGAGACTAGAGAAGCAAAGGACCCGGTCTCCTACACTTCAAGTCTCTCCCAAATGGGTCGAAAAAGAAAGACCCAACCAAGTTGCTGCCGTCCATATGGTTGGAAAAACCAGAAGGCGCCAAAAATCAGCAACAAAAATCCATGTCCGACGTCCCATGACCCGCAGCGTCTCAAGGACAAGAAGACATTCAGAAGAATCCCCTGCTCCTTCAAGTAAAGGACAGCAGAGTGATCCTTCCTCAAGCTCTTCTTCAAAAAGAATGAGCCCCAGCTCAGTCACCAGGAAAGTTTCTTCGTTCGAATCACGAAGGATGAATGTCTTGGCTACAAATTCTGAGCCACCACCCCACAATCCACCTCCAGAAGATGCGATCACCCGCATCCAGCAGTTGGAACAGGGCCAGCAGAGGATTGAAACTCTGATGGAAAATCTTCTCCTCGCCTTCCAAAATCAGGCGAACAATGAACCTCCTCTGAATCATCAAAACGACGAGGTAAATGGAGAAGAAAATGAGTCACGCGCCCTTACCAAAAAGGACGTAGACAGTATCCTCGCCAAAGCAAAAGAAGAGGATATACTCAAGGAGCATGGGATCACGCCACCATATCCCTTATGGATGGACTCGGTCCCGTTCCCCACCAAATTCAAGCATCCTACTCTCCAAACATATACGGGGAAAGGATCAGCCAGACAGCACGTCATCCACTTCAAGATCCTGACGGGAGCTATCGCGGATCAAGATGCACTCAAGATCCGCCTCTTTGCAAGTACCCTAAAAGGTATGGCCTTCGATTGGTACTCCACTCTGCCGGAGGACTCGATCCAAAACTGGGCCATGCTAGAGACACGCTTCCTGACTCACTTCAATGGTGAAGATCATCCCGCTACTATGGCTCAGCTGTGCAGCCTAAAACAGGGGGAGAATGAGTCAACATATGACTTCATTCATAAGTGGAAAGCAATGGCGTACAAATGCTCTGACGTACTGCCACAAGCGTCGCTAGTCGACATCTGCCGAAACAACATGAGAGCCAGAATCCGCTCCATGATCATCGGCAACAAATCAAAAAACCTGGGAGAACTCCTAGAAGCTTCCATGGAAGCTGAAACGGTGATTAAAGACCTCAACAGTTAGAAATCATCAAGAAAAGAGCCAACCGCCATTGCAACCTCTAAACCAAAGAAAAAAGAGGTCCTCAATGTGCAGACCAAGTCAGCTCCTCAGCCACCAAAGAAAGCTGAAAACAAAGCTGCGGGTAAGAGACCTGAACTCTCAGATGCCTTCAAAGAACGAGTAGAGAAGAAATACCCGTTTGATGAAGATGTTGATGAAATCTTCGGGGCTCTTGTGGCAAACGGCAAGCTCACCTTACCTGAACCAAAAAGATCGGGTGATGTTGGCAAAACCAACGATCCTCGGTACTGTCCATACCATCAGATGATCTCGCATCCTCTCAATCAATGCTTCGTTGTGAGAGAGAAAATAAACGAGATGTGGAAAAACGGAGTCATCACCTTTGACAAAAACTATGGGTCTGCCTCCATCAACATGGTGACATGTGGACAAACATCAAAATCACCGAAGAAGAAGATCACTACTTCCTTCAAGGTGATAAACACAATCCAAGCGTCTGAGGAACTGGTTCCTTACCCGACACCAGACGGACAACCCATATGGGTACATCCCGATCTCCTGGAAGATGAAAATTGGGAGGTCGTAAAAATAAAGCCTACAGCTCAACAGCGAAGGCAGGCTAGGAAACACCTCCTCAAGCTCAAACGGCAAGAGAAGACCCAGCCAAAACAAGAAGTCAAAGAAAAGGCAGAGGCTTCCTCTACCGCTTCACTGGAGGCAACAAAAACATCCCTTCCAGAGACTTCAAAGGGGGTAAGAAAATTCACTCTCAGTGATTTCATGCCACCTCAATTCAAAGAAGCCATGCAGGAGGCATCATACTCTTGCAATTCGGTAGTTGGATTCTCCATTGATGGATACGAGTCCAGCGAAACCGATGATGGATTCGAATCCAACTACACAGATGAGTGGGAGGAGTCCCTTGAAACAGGAGAATATCTCTCCGATGAAGAATGGGTTCCTGAGTCTCATCTTATGCCAGTAATCTGGTATAACCCCCTATAGCCACAAGGATCCTGGTCTGATGATGAAGAAGACCAAGAAGCTGTACAAGAAAATGCTGCTGACCCAGCACCTCTCATTACTCCAGTGAAAATCAACCATGTTGAGCCACAAAGAGTTGATGAAGAAGAAGATCCGGCTCCCATGCCTGATCTTGAAGAATATGCAAGGATCTTGCAGCGACTCGCTCTAGAACAAGAGCAAGACCGCGTCAACGAGCCTCCTCGTAATCCAAAACCTGAAGTCCCTGAAGACCACCAGGTACATCCTCCCTTAACTCTTGAAAATGGAGAAAATTGCTGGATAGACGATTCTCTTACATCCGAGGATGAGTCTGACTCCGATCAGGCAACGTCTCCCGTCAGAGCTTCCTGTAATGTGATAATTCGGGATTATAGCTCTTCCGAAGCATCGTCTGATGAAAGCACTTACACTCCGGCGACGCCTAGTAATGTATCTTCTGGAGCCACCTCGTCTCACGTGACTTTCACTGAGATGACACCCTCTCAGGTTTCTTCTCCTGAGACTGTGACTTCAAAGTTCACACCCTTCCTGACTGAAGAATTCCCAGCTATTGATGCTTGGGACGATGAATTAGTCAACGAAGAAGAAAGGTTGCTGGATGCTGTTCAGGACTTGTTCCCGAAAAATGCTCCATGCAACACAATCACTGAGGATGGCAACTCTGCTGCTGATTCATCCTCAGCAAATGAAAAACGACAGCCTCTTGATATTGAAGACAATCTTCCAAACGAAGACCCTTCTCAAGAAGCTCTCGAAGTTGGTAGAGGCACCCGCTCTGGCCGAGACTACCACAAAAATTACAACCAATCTTCTTTTACATATGTAAATCCTTCGGGAAAAGATGTTGCAAGCGCCCCTAGTGGCAACAATGACGAACCTGCTGGCCCTAAGGAGGCTTTCAAGTATGACTTGATTGAACACTTCAAGCACATACCTGCACGTCTGCACATCCTAGATTTGTTGCGAATGTCTCCGCACACTCGTGATAATCTCATCTCGGAATTACAAAAGCTGAATGAGGATGTCGACAAATATGCCCCGCAAGTCCTCCAAATTGAAATGGATTACCGGGTCAAAAACTCAGAAGCCTCCTCAAAGGGAGAAAAGATGAAAACTGAGGGATCATGCATTGAATGCCTCTCGGTTAAAAAAGCAGCCAGTGCAACCATCGCCTTCACAAAGGAAGACCTCCTACTTGGCGAAACCAGGCATAACTGACCCCTGTACTTCACAGGGTATATCAAGGAAATGCCTATGCACAGAGTTCAGATCGACCAGGTTCTGCACTCAACCTCATCTCCACATCGGCTCTTGAAGAGTTGGGCATCCCACCCAGCAAGCTGAGCCACACATCTGTATCTATCTTTGGATACGATGGGAGTACTCAAAGGCCTATTGGCAAAATCAGGTTCAAGTTGCAGATCGGTGATCTTATCTCTGAGGTCACAGTGTATGCAATAAAAACTCCTTCATGCTACAACATCCTTCTCGGACGCCCTTGGATCCACAAGAATGGTGTTGTCCCTTCAACTCTACATCAATGCATCAAGTTTGTTGGCGACGACGGCATGATACATCGAGTCTTTGCGGACAGAAAACCCTTCAAAGGTAAAGAAGTCCACTTCGTAGACTCACAGATATATGAAGGTGAAAAAGAAGAATAGGAGAAGCACACAGCATCCTTTGCCGAAAATCTCCAGAAAGATAAAGGTAAAGCTCCTCAACAATCACCGGAAGAAAACAAATCATCCGGTAAATCCGAAGAGAGCATTCAAACTCCCTTCATCATCTCCCTCAAACCTTCAAAGCCTTTGGTCATCACAACTAAAGTGAAGAAGGCAAAGCAAAAGACTGGGGGCAAATTTGTTGTCTCTTTCGTGTCTATCATGCAAGACACGGATTCGGATTCAGAGCTAGAAGACGACACATCGTCAAGCCAAGCTGACACTCAGCAAGTTCAGCCTGCTCTCACTCCAATGGAGACAACTTCTGACATAGAAGATCCTATGTCAGCTTCCTTCGTTGTTCCCAGCAACTTCAGCAAAGGAAAAGCCGATCTTCTTCCATAGATCGGATGCTTCTTCATCAAACTCCATGCTTGAACCTTTCCAAAATGAAGGTATGCCTCAACTATCCTTATACAGTTCTGTGGCACAAGCTATTATGAAGAAAATGGGCTATGACGCTCAAAACCCAGTCGGTTTGGGAGAAGGACGCGGTATTCTCACGCCATTGGGGCCCGTCTTGACCAAAAGCCAGCTGGAAGATTGGAGACTCTACGGCTATGTAGAAAAGTCTTCACACGGGTATAGGGTATGATCCCGAAACTCCCTTGAGACAGTTGACACAAAGGCTTAAAAGTCAATATACTGACCAAGCCTCAACATCCCAAGTCCATGAAGACATCGATCTCCCTGGATATCTCTTTGATGAGTCACCTGACAAAGATCTAGGAAGCTCATCCAATTGGCACGATTTCTCCGAAAATGAAGAGGAGTTGTCCGATGGCACAAACGTGTGGTCTTCTGACCCAGAAGAACCCTCATCTCCAAAAGAAGTAGCCTACTTCGACCCGGTTTCAACAGGCGATTGGGATCATCTCATAGCAAACCTTGGAAAAATTACCGATCAAGAAGACCCGTGGAAAGGAACAAAACCTTGGTCTAGAAATGCCTTTAAAACCCCAGAAGGTTTCGTTGAGCTGGAAGCCTCCGAAAATATTATGGAGGAACCACCTTCGAACCTTCTAACAGAAGATCCTGTTCAAAAGATAGACTTGGGAACACCAGATAACCCACGTCCTATATTCATAAGCAAGAATATAAAGGATGATGAGTTACCTAAGTATATCGCTTTTCTTCGTGAGTTCGTTGATTGCTTTGCATGGTCTTACGCTGAAATGCCAGGCTTAGACCCCAAAATAGCGGTTCACAAACTCAATCTTCAAGAATACATCAAGCCTGTCAAGAAAGGCCAAAGAAGATTCCGTCCAGATGTGATGGATAAAATTGAACAAGAAGTCTAAAAACTCTAAAGCGTCGGCTTCATCCATGAGGAACAACATCCTGAATGGTTGGCCAACGTTGTCCCCGTGACAAAGAAAAATGGGCAGATCAGGGTCTGTATTGACTATAGAGACCTGAATGGCGCATGCCCAAAAGATGAATTTCCGCTCCCCATACCAGAGGTAATGATTGATAATACCTGTGGATTCGAGCAAATGACATTCATGGATGGTTTCTCTGGCTACAATCAGATAAAGATGCATCCTGAAGATGAAAAACATACATCTTTTCGGACCCCATTTGGCGTGTATTGCTACACTGTCATGCCATTTGGTCTGAAAAATGCTGGTGCCACATATCAGAGGGCTATGATGAAAATATTCCAAGATATGCATCATAATACGGTTGAATGTTACGTTGATGACCTCGCCGTCAAAAGCAAAAGAAAAGAAGATCATCTCGAAGACCTTCGAGAAGTCTTCCTCCGGCTTCCTAAACACAAACTGCGAATGAATCCTTTGAAATGCTTCTTCGGCATCTCGTCGGGTAAGTTCCTCGGATTCTTAGTTCGGAAAGCTGGAATAGAGCTTGAGCCCATAAAAGTCAAAGCCATTCTAGAAATGCCCTCTCCAAGAACCTTGAGAGAACTCAAAGGGCTTCAAGGGAGATTGGCCTACATCAGACGGTTCATCTCCAATCTTTCGGGGAAATGCCGTCCATTCTCCCGGTTGATGAAAAAAGGTGTAAACTTTGTCTGGGATGCTGACTGGGAAGCTGCTTTCCAAGACATCAAGTCATACCTGACAAAACCTCCAGTGTTCGCTGCTCCTACCACTGGAAAACCATTCATCTTGTACACAGAGCCCTTGATCACTCTTTGGGAGCTCTGCTTGCGCAAGAAAATGATCAAAGAAAAGAAGTTGCTCTATATTACCTCAGCCACATGCTAGTAGGTACAGAGCATCGCTACTCTCTAGTCGAAAAAGAATGTCTTACAGTGATGTTCGCCGTACAAAAGTTACGTCACTACTTGCTTTCCAACACAGTATACCTGGTCTCGAGGGTCAACCTCTTGAAGGTCCTTGTCACAAAGGCAGGTTCTCTCAATGCTCGACTGGCAAAATGGTCCATCCTTCTGTCACAATTTGATATTAGGTATGTACCACAAAAAGCAATCAAAGGGCAAGCTCTAGCGGACTTCCTCGCAGAGCATCCATTGCCTAAAGATTCTCCGCTTAGAGATGATCTCCCAGATGAACCAGTCTACAATGTGGAGACTTTCTCACAAAGTGCCTCCTGGGACATGTACTTTGACGGTGCAACCAGGACAAATGAAAAAAGACAGCTGATCTCGGGAGTTGGCATCCTCTTTGTTAGCCCCGACAAATACATGATTCCACACGCTTTCTCGCTACTGGAACCATGCACAAACAATGCAGCTGAATATCAAGCTCTGATCTTAGGATAGGAACTCGCCATCGAATCCGGTATCACCATGCTGGAAGTCTTTGGAGACTCTCAACTGATCGTCAACCAGATGAATCAGAAATTTGAAGTCAGGAAGCCAGATTTGCTGCCTTACTACAACAAGGCACAATCACTTCTGCAAAAGTTTGACATCTGTCACATCACCCACATTCGTAGAGGTGAAAACATACGTGCAGATGCCCTAGCCGGACTTGCCGCATCCATGGCAATCCAGGAAGGGGAAAACAATCAAATCACAGTGTGCGAAAGAAGAATCCTTCCTCCTCTTAACACACACCAAGCAGTTGCTGAATGCCACCAAGTGGTCGGAAGTCGGATTTCAATCCTTCAAACTCCAATCGGCGACTGGAGGGATCCATTCATTGATTACATTATGTTCGGAATCCTACCTGAAGATCCAAAAGAACGGGTAAGCACCCAAAGGCGAACCCCAAGCTTTCATTTGGATATTCCTTCAAAAATCCTTTACAGGAAATCCTTCAACGGAGTACTTCTACGATGCTTGTCACAACAAGAGGCTGAAGAAACACTCAAAGAAGTTCATGCTGGTCTTTGTGGAGCTCATCAGGCTGGACCCAAGCTCTATGATCAGATAAAAAGGTTAGGATATTACTGGCCTACCATGGTAGCTGACGCAATGCAATTTGCTAAGCGCTGCCAACAATGCCAAATTCATGGAGATTACATTCACATGCCTCCAGAATGGTTGCATCCTACAGTGATCTCATGGCCTTTCGAAGCCTGGGGTATGGACATCATAGGTCCTATTTCTCCCCCTTCGAGCAAAGGTCATCGCTTCATCTTCGCCGCTACGGATTATTTCTCCAAGTGGTCAGAAGCATTTGCGTTCAACGAAATGAAGACCTCATCAGTCTTTTAGTTCCTGCGCACCAACATCATTTGTCGTTTCGGCATACCCAAAAGATTCGTCCATGATAACGGACCACAATTCCGGGATCATCGATTCTACAGGTTCTGCGACAAATACAAAATCCAAAGCTGTCCTTCGACTCCAAACAATCTGACAGCAAACGGGTTAGCAGAAGCTTTCAACAAGACACTCTGCAAAATCCTCAAAAAAATGGTCTCTAGTCACAAAAGAAACTAGAGCGACAAAATGTTTGAAGCTTTGTGGGCCTATCGAACCACCGTTCGAGGACCAACCCATAGCACACCATTCTCCTTGGTCTATGGATGCGAAGCTGTCGTGCCCTTGGAAGTACAAATTCCTTCCTTGAGGGTATCCTTGCAAAATGACATGACTCAAGAAAGCAATGTCAAATTGCGACTCCATGAGCTGGACAATCTCGATGAGAGACGGCTCGAAGCTCAACAAAGCATTGAACTTTACCAAGCACGCATGGCAGGATCTTTCGATAAAAAGGTCAGGCAACGCGCCTACAAAAAGAGTGACTTGGTTCTTGTGGTAAAAAGACCAATGGTCTTCGCTCACAAGTCCAAAGGCAAATTTGAGCCAAAATGGAAGGGACCCTACGTCATCGACAAGGTTTTCTCTAACGGCGCATACGCACTCCTAAATATGGAAGGTGACAGGTTTATGCTGCCCATCAACGGCAAGTTCTTAAAGCGGTACTACCCTTGAAGACTTACCCAACTGGTTAAGAGCAATGCCTGTACGGCCAAAGCCGGTTTCCAGGTACACGCTCGCTAAACCCACCCTTTTTAGAATTTTCATGTCAAATGTTGAAATTTCTAGAAATTTAAAACAATGCTTACTTTCATTGTTTCATTGTTCAAAAAAACCCAAGTTTAGGAACCTTTCCCTAACTTGACCAAAATTTTCAACCCTTGAACCCAAAATTCATGGTTTGAAACAAAATCCGGATTCCGGGATTTCCACCCTAGTCCACCCTGCCTTTTACCGCCAAAATGGTTTTAGGTCAAAATTTATGACCCTTGTGTTAGATATCGCGATCACTGAGAGGGGGGGGTGAATCAGTGATTGCTTAAAAACAGGTCCAATTTAACAACAAAAGCAAATCAAATCACACAAGGACACCAGATTTAACGTGGTTCACCAAAAGGCTACGTCCACGGTTCAAAGACTGTCCGAACACCGATCCGGAACAGGTCTGAATCTATTTAGTCGCACCAACGACAAAGAGCACCAACCCTTAGTTTCAGATAGCACCAACTATCTAGGAAGCACCTACTCCCTTGAGTTTCAGATAGCACCAACTATCTAGGAAGCACCGACTCCCTTTACAATTTATCTGCACCAACAGATAGGATCACCAAACCCCAGACACCAAGCACCAACTTGATGTTCTACAGAATAAGAGTAGAAACCTTTTTCTACAGCCCTTCCCCTCTACAATCTCTCTCTCTCAATCCCTTACAAATTGAAATTAAAGCATAAACAGAGAGACACTTATCTTATGGACGAAACACCATCTTCAAGAGCACATCCTCGTCCACACTTGCTGTAGAAACTTGTAACAAGACTGCACACAGCAACAGCACTCTCTTCTCTCCAAAACTCTCTCTCTTTTCTTCTCTTTTCTCTTCTCTTCTTTCTCTCTTCTTGTGTTCTTAAAAATGAACCAAACATGCCTTTATATAGGTTATGGTAACCCTTAAGAGTGTTCAAAATAGGCTACAATTCGTTTAGAAAGAGTCCCAAACGAAATACTTAAGTTTCCTGAATTTTCGTGCAAAACTTCTATTTCTGCGCAAATCAGGTTTCCCGTGTGTTCTACCGGTAGTACTTGCGGTAGAACAGATGAAATTCTCATGTCCAAGCTTCTGCTAGAATTTAAGCCACTTCTACCGGTAGTACTTGCGGTAGAACTTTCAGAGCAGCCACTTCTACCGGTAGTACTTGCGGTTGACAGATGGAAATCTTAGGGTCAGCCTTTTCTACCCCTTTTCTACCCCTGTTCTACCCCTGTTCTACCGGTAGAAATACCGGTTGACAGATGAAATTCTGATTTCCTATACTGTTCTGTTTCAGCTCTGTTTTCTCTTTGAAGCTCTATCAACACCACACTTGTGACATTGTGTTGACAATAATTCCAACACAAGATGATACTTGAGATACTAATTTCTTCAATTCTTCATTAAACTTCTCAAGGCATCTCAAATTCCAACAATCTCCCCCTTTGGAATTGTTGGCAACACTATTGGAACTTCAACACTTGAAACACGTTTAAACTAGTTGATCTTCATGAAGCTTCTTCAGAACCATAGTCTCCCCCTGTCTTTAAAAAAAATCAAGATCTCTAACACTCTTGATACCAATCTCCCCAAAGTTATCATAGCATAACTTCTTCTAACATTGCTTTCTCCTAGCTTAAGTCTTTCTCCCCCTTTGACAACAAGTCCAAAGGGACCAACGAAGGTGCGAATAGGTTATTCAATGAATACTTTGCTCCCCCTTTCAAGCACAACTCCTAAGGATTAGGAGAGTGAGTAACTCCTAATTTTTTTCGGAGATACTCGAAGACTTCGTTTGGCAGAGGTTTTGTGAAGATATCAGCAACTTGCTCAGTAGTTGGGACATGTTCCAACTTTACCTCACCATCTGCAACCTTTTCCTTGAGAAAGTGATAGCGAATTGCTACATGCTTTGTTCTTGAATGTTGAATAGGATTCTTGGAGATGTGAATTGCACTTGTGTTGTCACAGAGGATCGGCGTAGGATCCGTTGTCGGAACTCCTAGATCAGAAAGCATTTGCCGCATCCTTAACACTTGTGTACAACAAGTTGCCGCTGCAATATATTCCGCTTCCGCTGTAGAAAGGGATACTGAGTCTTGTTTCTTACTATGCCATGCCACCAACCTTTCACCGAGATAGAATGCACCACCGCTTGTACTCTTGCGATCATCTATACATCCAGCCCAATCGGCGTCAGAGTATGCAACAAGAGTGAAGGATTTGCCTTTAGGATACCAAATGCCAAGCTCCATGGTACCTTTTAGATATCGAAATATCCTTTTTACTGCTGTAAGGTGCGTCTCAGTTGGTGATACTTGAAATCGAGCCACCATACATACTGCTTGCAGAAGATCCGGTCTTGTAGCAGTCAAATAAAGCAAGCTTCCTATCATAGAACGATAAGTGGTGTGATCAACGGACGAACCCTTATCATCTTTGCTTAGCTTTGTGTTCGTTGTCATTGGTGTGCTCACTGGCTTGCTGTCTTCCATGTTAAAACGCTTCAGCATTTCCTTGATGTATTTCATCTGTGATATGAAGATACCATGTTTCAGCTGCTGAACTTGTAAACCAAGGAAGAACTTTAGTTCTCCAAGCATTGACATCTCAAATTCTTTCTTCATCTCTTCAGCAAAATTCCTGCACATTTCCTCATCGTTGCCACCAAAAATTATGTCGTCGACATAAACAATAACAACCAGCTGTTTGCTCAACTCTGTTTTGACATGAAGATTGCTATCAACCAGTCCTTTTCCAAAACCGATCTTGCGGAGATATAGGTCCAGCCTTGCATACCACGCCCTTGGCGCTTGTTTCAGCCCATAAAGAGCCTTTTTCAACTTGCACACTAGGTCTGAATTTTTGCTAATAAGAAAACCATCAGGTTGCTCAATGTAGACCTCTTCTTCAAGTAATCCATTCAAGAAGGCTGACTTTACATCCATCTGAAATACCTTGAAGGTTTTGTATGCAGCCAATGCAAGAAACATACGAATGGCTTCCAGACGAGCCACCGGTGCGAAGGTCTCTTCAAAATCTATGCCTTCAACTTGAGCATAGCCTTTACAAACCAACCTTGCTTTGTTTCGTATGACCTGACCATCTTCATTCAGCTTATTCCGAAAGACCCATTTAGTACCAATAACATTCTTATCGGTAGGTCTAGAGACTAGTTCCCATGTGGAGTTCTTCTCAATTTGCTCCAACTCCTCATGCATAGCTTTTAACCAACTTTCATCGAGACTGGCTTCAGCCACAGTCTTGGGTTCAATGGTGGACACAAGTGAGTAATTGCTAACTACACTTTGTCTTGTTTTAACACCGGCCTCAGGATCTCCAATGATTTGATCCTTAGGGTGTTGCTCTACCCAAGTGCTTTTCTTTCTAGGTGTAGCATCCTCTGAGTCATCCTTTGATTTCTCAGAATCATTAGGTTTAGCTACTTCATCATCAATCTCACTCGAGTCCTCATAAACGGGACTGTCATAATGAGTTCCATTCTTGGATTCATGGTTTTCATCAATTCTAACATCGGCACTTTCTATGATTTTTCTGGTCCTTTTGTTAAGACATCTGTAAGCCTTACTAGATGAGGAATAACCCAGAAATATACCTTCATCAGCTCTTTCTTCAAATTTGCCCGGATTTTGTTCAAGACGCTTGATGTAACACTTGCTACCGAAGACTCTGAAGTGCTTGACTGTTGCTTTTCTCCCAAACCATAGCTCATAAGGAGTTTTGTCTTCATGTGGCCTGATCAAGCATCGATTCTGAATGTATACAGCCGTATGGATTGCCTCCTTCCAATATTTGTCAGATAGCTTGCTCTCAGTTAGCATTGTGCGAGCCATCTCTTGCACGGTGCGATTTTTCCGTTCCACAACTCCATTTTGCTGTGGAGTTCTAGGGGCTGAATATTGTCTTTGAATGCCATGGTGCTCACAATAGTTAGTGAACTCTTCAGATGTGAATTCACCGCCTCGATCAGACCTTAAAATCTTGATACGTTTTCCAAGCATATTTTCAACCTGTGCTTTAAACACTTTAAAACGATCAAGTGCTTGATGTTTATGCTTAAGAAACAATACCCATGTCATACGAGTATAATCACCAACGCATAACATAAAATACTTATCTCCATTGGTGCTTTGAGTTCGCATCGGTCCACAGAGATCAGTGTGCACTAGCTCAAGAGGTTTCTTTGAATGATGCTCCTTTGACTTGAACATTACCCTCGTTTGCTTTCCCTTTTGACAAGAATCGCAAATGGGGTTGGAAGGCTTTTCAACTGTAGACATACCTCTGACAGCCTTTGAATTGCAAATCTTTGACATGTTATCAAAGTTTAGATGCCCAAGGCGTTTGTGCCACAACCAACTTTCCTCTGTCCGACTCATCAAGCAAGTCTTTTCAGCTCCATCTGACAATGTATAGAGATTTCCAGCAGTCCTAGTTCCAGTAGCCACTGTTTTGCCGTTGCTACACTTCTTGATAGCAAAACCATTCTTAGTGAAGACAACTTCGTGGCCTTTGTCACAGATCTGGCTCACACTAAGCAAGTTGTGTCTTAGTCCAGACACATATAAGACCTCGTCTGATCTGATCTTGTTTGCCTTTAGCTGAACAACACCTTTTCCGGAGATTTTGGCACCATCATTGTTACCAAACTTCACTGATCCGCCTTCATAGTGCTGTAATTTGACGAATCTTTCCTTATCACCTGTCATATGGCTTGAACAGCCACTATCAAGGACCCATGGTGCTACCTTCTTTTGTGCATTGAATGCCATTTGCACAATGAGAGATTCTTTAGAATTATCTTCCCTTTTCTTTGCCCTCCATGCCTTACTAACTTGGGTTTCTTTTCAACCTGAAATTGGTTAGCTATAGGCAACCTACAATCCCTAGCCAAGTGTCCATAATTATGACACATATAGCACTCAATTTTGTGGCCGTTTAGGATTGAAAAAGGGTTCCTAGTCACAAATGGGCTGTTTCTAACATAGAATCTACAATCAGCTCTTTTATGTCCATATCTATTACAATGATAGCAATAACCATAGAATCTGAACATTCTTCCTTTCTTAGGTGGCTGGTTAAACTCCACAAACCTTTTCTTATTGACCATCTCAATACTAGGCTGAATTTGAAGCTTTGTAGCCTTGAGAGGTATGGCACTTTGTTTCATAAACAAAGAAGGTGCAGTCTTAGAGGTCTCTCCGGTCTCAAATCCAATACCAAATTTATTGTGGAAGGGCTTTTGAACTTTCAGATTCATGAAGAAGTTTCAGATTTTTCTTACTTGTTTTTCGTTCCATGCTAAGCTCCTCAAGTGCGGCAATGAGTTCTGCTTCGAGATTGACCTCAGCCTCCTCTTCCTCTTCCGGCTCTTGCTCCTCTTCTTCTTCAACGGTAACCATGAAGAGAGCTTCAGTTGCCTCGGCTGATTCATCATCGTCTGAAGTTTCAGACGTGCTGTCATTATATTGACTGATGAAGCTTTTTGCTTTGCCCCACTTTCTGAAATTTTTCTTCCACTTACTCTTATCGACATAAGAGTCATCATCATTATTTTCTTTCAGCGGACACTTCCCAGCAAAGTGACCAACACCGCCACAATTGAAGCATTTAAAGGGTAGCTTCCCTTTGTACTTTCCATTGCTTCCTTTCTTCAGCTTTCTAACAAATTGAGCCTCAAGCTCATCATCATCATTATCAGAATCATGACCAGCAGTCTCTTTTCCCTTTTTCTGAACTTTGAAGGCCGCTTCTCTATCAGATGAAGACGTCTTACCTATGCGCATCTCATAGGCAGTGAGTGAACCATGCAACTCATCCATGGAAAATTCATTCAGATCCTTGGCTTCTTCTATGGCTGAGACTTTTGAATCAAACCGGGGAAGAAGAGATCTTAGAACCTTTTGACGATGACTGGTTCTTTAATCTCCTCCCCTAGTCCACGAATGTCATTCGTGACTTCATTCACTCGTTGTAAATACGAGTCAACATTCTCGCTTTCCTCCATGCGAAGAGATTCAAATTGAGAGCGATGGGTTTGCAATTTTGCTTCTTTGATCTTCTCATCTCCTTCATGAATGCTTTTCAACTTGTCCCATATTTCCTTGGCTGTTTTGCATGCAATTACTTTGACCAGCTCGCTGTCCACAAGGCCACTAAAGAGTGCATTCTGCGCCTTAGAGTCGTTGTCTGCTAACTTCTTCGTTGCAGCATCATTGGGTACAATGGCAATATTGTAACCAACTCTGACAGTCTCCCAGACATCATAGCCAAGTGACTTAATGAAAGCCTGCATTCTGATCTTCCAGAAGGAGTAATTAGAACCATCAAACAAAGGTGCTTTCTTATTCCCTGTATTGGTTGCCATGTGATTTGACAAGAGATCACCCTTAGCGTGTTAAGCTTTTCAAGGGAACCTTACGCTCTGATACCAATTGTTAGATATCGCGATCACTGAGAGGGGGGGGTGAATCAGTGATTGCTTAAAAACAGGTCCAATTTAACAACAAAAGCAAATCAAATCACACAAGGACACCAGATTTAACGTGGTTCACCAAAAGGCTACGTCCACGGTTCAAAGACTGTCCGAACACCGATCCGGAACAGGTCTGAATCTATTTAGTCGCACCAACGACAAAGAGCACCAACCCTTAGTTTCAGATAGCACCAACTATCTAGGAAGCACCTACTCCCTTGAGTTTCAGATAGCACCAACTATCTAGGAAGCACCGACTCCCTTTACAATTTATCTGCACCAACAGATAGGATCACCAAACCCCAGACACCAAGCACCAACTTGATGTTCTACAGAATAAGAGTAGAAACCTTTTTCTACAGCCCTTCCCCTCTACAATCTCTCTCTCTCAATCCCTTACAAATTGAAATTAAAGCATAAACAGAGAGACACTTATCTTATGGACGAAACACCATCTTCAAGAGCACATCCTCGTCCACACTTGCTGTAGAAACTTGTAACAAGACTGCACACAGCAACAGCACTCTCTTCTCTCCAAAACTCTCTCTCTTTTCTTCTCTTTTCTCTTTTCTTCTTTCTCTCTTCTTGTGTTCTTAAAAACGAACCAAACATGCCTTTATATAGTTTATGGTAACCCTTAAGAGTGTTCAAAATAGGCTACAATTCGTTTAGAAATAGTCCCAAACGAAATACTTAAGTTTCCTGAATTTTCGTGCAAAACTTCTATTTCTGCGCAAATCAGGTTTCCCGTGTGTTCTACCGGTAGTACTTGCGGTAGAACAGATGAAATTCTCATGTCCAAGCTTCTGCTAGAATTTAAGCCACTTCTACCGGTAGTACTTGCGGTAGAACTTTCAGAGCAGCCACTTCTACCGGTAGTACTTGCGGTTGACAGATGAAAATCTTAGGGTCAGCCTTTTCTACCCCTTTTCTACCCCTGTTCTACCCCTGTTCTACCGGTAGAAATACCGGTTGACAGATGAAATTCTGATTTCCTATACTGTTCTGTTTCAGCTCTGTTTTCTCTTTGAAGCTCTATCAACACCACACTTGTGACATTGTGTTGACAATAATTCCAACACAAGATGATACTTGAGATACTAATTTCTTCAATTCTTCATTAAACTTCTCAAGGCATCTCAAATTCCAACACCTTGTGTCTTTAAACAAAAAAAAAATGGTTTTTCAAAAACCGCGGGGAAGCGACGCTTAGTCGATACTCGCACAAATCGGAAGCAAGCGAACCACGTTCGACACTTCCAAAATCGCAGGGAAGCGACATTTCGTCGGTACTTGCAAAATCCAAAACTGTGGAGATGCAACATTTCAGTTGATATCCACAACCCAAATTTCAAAGGTTCGAAAAAACCTAAAAAACTGTGGAGACGCAACATTTCAGTTGATATCCATAACCCAAATTTCAAAGGTTCGAAAAAACCTAAAAAACTGTGGAGATGCAACATTTCAGTTGATATCCACAACCCAAATTTCAAAGGTTCGAAAAAACCTAAAAAACTGTGGAGACGCAACATTTCAGTTGATATCCACAACCCAAATTTCAAAGGTTCGGAAAAACCTAAAAAACCATGGAGACGCAACATTTCAGTTGATATCCATAACCCAAAGGTTCGAGAAAACCACAAATTTCAAGAATCGTGGGGAAACGACATCAAGTCAGTACCCGCAAAACCAAAATTTTTGAAAAGCAAGGATGCGACATTCCATCGATACTTGCACCCAAATCCGCGAGGATGCGACATTCTATCGATACTCGCAACCGAATGAGCAAGGATGCGACATTCCATCGATACTTGCAAGAACATTTAGCAGGGAGGCGACTTTTAGTCGATACTTGCATTTTTTAAAACCAAACCGGCTACCAACGCCACCAAAACAAAACAGGCTATAAATGCCACAAACCGGCTATCAATGCCACCAAAACAAAACCGGCTATCAATGCCACAAACAAAAAATTGGCTTTCAAAAAAAAAAAAAAACCCGGCTATCAATGCCACGAAACTTGGCTATCAATGCCACAAACTCGGCTATCAATGCCACAAGAAAAGCTGGCTCTCATGCCAAAATTGGCTTCCATGCCACAAGCAAAAATCTAGCTTCCATGCCAAAACAATCATTTGACAAAAGATTTTCACAAAATGACAAGCTTTTGATCAAATCCCATTTAGCAATTACTTTTATCACAAAAAGATTCAAGTGAGCGTAGGGATAACAAAAAAAAAAAGAAAAAAGAAAGTGTTCACAAGAACTACAAAAAAAAGAGCACCAAAAAATACATGTGGTACCAAAAAAAAAGAAAGTGTTCACAAGCACTACAAAAAAAAGTAAGTACAAAAAAAAAAATACAAGTGGTACCAAAAAAGAGAGAAGGATGGTTTCTGTTAAAAAAAATAATACAGGAGCTCAATCAAAAATGGCCTCCAGCCAAGAGTTCAGCTCCTCAAGCAAACTTTTGGCCTCAGCCGTCAAGGATTCCAGGGCACGATTCTTCAAGAACTTGCCATGAGATGCTGGGGTGGGTTGAAACCCTTCGTTCGTACCGAGAAGCTTATCCCGAGCAGTTTGCCATCGTTCGCTTTCTTGAGATTTCTTTTCAAGAAGTCGATTGGCATCTGCAATCCGGCAAATCAGAGCACTCTCCCTGTCACGAGCCTCTGTTATTGCAGTCCACTTGGCAGCGACTTGTGCCTGCAGATGCTCAAGATGTTTCCTGGCCTCATCGACCTCTCTATCAAGGATGTTAACGTCATGTGTCAGCCCGATGATGGTTAGCTCTTCTAAGTTCTTCTCTCAGACTACCTGCTTCCTGCTTTCTTTAGCCTCATCTAGGTTAGATTGAGCCTTATCCGTAGGGTCCAGGAACATCTCCTTGAAGAATTGGTCATCAAGAAAACCCATGGTCTCAAACCACCTGTCACCCAGCTCAATGATCCTATCAACGATCGCCCTGGCATCTGTGACATCCAGACCAGCCTCTTCGGCATCACTGAGAATCTCCTGCACATGCTGGATCATGCCAAATCCGGCTTCTAAGTGCCCAGAAAAGAGAGTCTCAATCCAAGAGCTCAGAACCCGCACCACCACCTTCTTCGCAAAAAGAAGAGATGGCCCAGCTGAAGATTCGCCCAACTCCGTTGGTCGGCCGCCCATGTCATCATCTGTTGGAAGAGTAACAAAAAAACTCTTTCTAGTTGAAGCTGCTCCTGCTCGGGAAGGAATCTCAGCACGAGGAATCTCCTCAACATTGTCAGAACTGGTCCCAGGAGTCTCTACCTCTGGATCAACCTCTGGCATCCCTTGCTCTGGCTCTGAAGGAAGCGACGGACCCTCCTCTGTCACTTCAAAACCTGCCAAAGAAACACAAAAAGGTATAAATATGATCCTGTCTAAAAATCATTATCAGGGTTATAACTACAAAATACCTTCTTCGACGACTGGCGGAACACTTTCTTCCTCCATGAACTCATTGGAAGCATCATCAACATTTGCGTCCATCGATGGTTCAAAGTCATCGGAATCCTGTGGCAAGTCAGCTGGCAAGAAAAATGTTAGCAAACCAAGTCACAGACACAAAAAAAAAAAGAAGAAGCAAGAGAAGTCATACCAATTGGAGATTCTGGATTCACTCCAAAGTCCCTCGGTTCTTCTTCAGGTGCCCCGACAGGATCCGTCACCACCTCATCGGTTGGAACCTCAGGCATCACCAAGTCTTCCTCTGCTAAAAAAAAAAGAAAGAAAAGCAGAAACAAGAAGCAAATCAAAACATTGAAAATCCCATGAAAAGAAATGGAAAGAGAAAAAGGAAGAATCATACCTTCACCGACGGTCTCTTCTTCTCGGCTTCTCTTCTCTGGAGGCTCGTCAGCATCCACTGGCACATCCTCATTGATAGTAAGAGGAACTTCTAAGTCAGGAGAGTCCTCATGCTGCCCCCTGCTGCGATGATGACTCCTCCTCCTCTTACTCCTGTGGGCTCGCTTCTTAGAGGAACCCGCCCCGCTATCAGAGTCAGGTTTCCCACTTGACTCCTCACTGGATGGTCTACTCTTGCCAGTAGACTCCACGGAAGCTTGCCTCTGTACCGCTTGCATCCAAGCGCCAAGTTCGGCTTCCTCCTATTCTAGCTGCTCTAAAGCCTCATCAGGTATTTCTCGAGCAGCTTCAGAACCAATGACGCCCTGGTCACCGAGAAAGCCTATCTTGTGCTTCTCTCCAGAAAGGAAGGCCCAAACTTCCTCTCGCCGGACGCCATCCGACTTTCCAAGGCCATTTCCAGATGCCAGCTTCACATCAAGCTCCTTCTTGGAAAGCCCCTGATATGCCGAAAAGCTCTCCGCGAACCACTTCGCAAAGCCGGCAGTCCGGGAAGTCAGCAACACAGGATAAGAAATCATGGCTGTAGTGTCTTCAGCACTATAGAATGCCCATGCATTTCTCCCGTCCTGTAAGCCTCCAAAGCGCTTCACCATGCTTGAAGGCGCTCCAACAATGCCTTGAGAAAAACCCAACTGCAAAGCAAAGCGAGAGGGTACATACGGCTGGATGTCGACGAAAAGATGTCTACGGTACACCATCATGCCGACACGTATGCTGAAAAGCCACTCTCTCTCTGCATTCGTCAAGGAATAATGCCTTCCCGACCCCGCCCTGGTAGAGTCTCGGGAGGCACCAAAATCAAAAGCCTTCTTCCGCAACTCCGGAGAAAGCTTCACTGAAGACTGCCCCATCTCGACGTCCCTGAACCGTCGGATCCTCATGCGGGCAAACAAAAGTGATTCGGACACGGCTTTGCCCTTAGCCAGTCGAATCATCAGAGGATCATCATCCTGTGCAGCACCCAGCCGGTGGAAGCCAGGACAGTGGTATACATACCACGAATAAAAGATGTGGGCTGAAAATACCCTATTCATGGGAAGCCCAAGCCGAACCAAAAAAGCAGCAGCCTGCAGTTCGGTACACAGGTAGGAGTAAAGAGCTGGCACCAAAGCAAGCTGCTCTCCAAACGCCATCTAACAAGCCGGAAAAATATAATGCGGCCTGATGTGCGTTCCATCTCCTCCGGCAAAAATAGCCTCACCAAGCCAATAAGTGAGGTAAACAGCGAGATCTCTCCGCAGTGCAATGTCAGGACATATGGCATTTGTACTCGCACAGAAACCTCTCAACTCTTCTTGCATGGCCAAGATCTTCTTCGAACTTGGATCCTGAGCTCCGGCTTCCTGGGTCACGCCATCAGAAGACTCCCTGCTATCAAAAAAGTTGGGGAATGAAGAGCTAGAACTCTTCCAACTGCTGGATCTAACTTTCAAACCCCCCTTCTCTTTCAAAAAATCATAGAAGGCGACAAGCTGAAAGTACAGAAGCCTGAACTCCTCAGACTGCCCCTCGAGGACGCTGTCAATCGGCATAAACTCCTCATAGAGTTTGCCGAGGATGGGCAATCCAGTAATGGCGCTCAGCTCCTTCAAAGAGAAACCAATCTCACCATTAGTCACAACGAAGGTATTGGTTTGTGGGAGGAATGATTCCAGCATAGCCATGAAGGCCTCGTCGGAAAAGATCACGGTCTCCCTAAAGGCACGGACCGCATCAAAAATCTCGGCTTCCTTCAGAACGGCGCCACCAATCAGCAGGACGCGATCAGTCCACGACTTCCACTCGGAGTCAGCATTGAAACGGCCACGAAGTCGAAAAGGCTTGATCCAATTGCTGCCGTCACCGCTAAAAATACCAAGGCCCACCGGTCTCAAATCGACCGACGGATAATCAGAACCCTGGTAACCGCTGGATGGCATCAAAAGGTCCATGTCAACAGGCGACCTCTCCGTATATCCAGGAGAACCGCCAACAAAAACCCCGGTCTTGATTACATTTGTCCTTCTCACCCAGCTTGGAGGATCTTCCCTCTTAGGGCACGTGGGGGCAAGGCTCATGATCGAGACGGTGCGATCAAACGTCGACCGGGTAACAACAGTCTTCTTCTCACCATCTGCTGTGAAAGAAAACTGAAAACACCTCCTCTGGTATATCATGTCATCAGGGACTGCATCACCAAAGAAGAAGGTAGGCTTGGGCAAAACGCTCTGATCTTCCATCATCCATGGACGACCGCTTACCATGATCTTATAGAATTCCTCTCCCTTGAGAGTGATCAGTCGCTGCCTCATCTCATCTCTGTTGAGGGAGTCGCACTCTTCCAGATTTCTCTCAACATACTGGACCTTCTCAAAAGCCTGCTGAACGGCCGGATTAGAAGATCTAGCAGATCGACGAGGTACGCTTGTAGCAGGCTCTTTACCCTTGTTCGTTCTAGAGGAACCACCTGCAAAGGTTAGAAAAGAAAAAGATCAAACATCAAAATGACAGAATTTCGCTTAAAAAAAATCTGGCAAAATTTTGACATGATGCCGGGACAATTCCAAAGAAAAGGAACTATCCCGAAAGAAATAGAAAGCTTGAAGATGGGCTCAACATTGCTGCGAGCTCCGAAACTCCAAACTTTCGAAACCTCAAAGTCTCCGCAAAATCAGGAAGGGCTCAACATCGCTGCGAGCTCCAAATTCCCAAATTTGTGAAAACTTTCAGGTATGCTATCACATCATGCTACAATTCAATTTCAAAAATATACATGCATGAACATCTTGGTTTGCGAAACAAAAATGCATTATCATGATGAGCAAAAAAAAAAAAAAAAAAGGGACTGGCCCACAGGCCGTGGCCCACTGGCCACGTGGCCGTACGGCCAGATCCGTACGGATCTGTCCGTACGACAAACAAAAAAAAAAAAAACAAAACATGAAAAAAAAAAGAAAGAAGAAAAAAAAAAACGTGTGAAAAAAAAACAGAAGCAAACACGTGGAAAAGAAAAAAAAAGAAGAAAAGAAAAGAAATAAACAAAAAAAAAAGAAATAAACAAAAAAAAAGAACTTTTTTTCCTACGATGGGGTTTTCTTGAAAAAGGGAACTTACTTGAAGCCATTGATGGAGAAGAAGAAGAAAAGTCTTGAAGATCTTGAAGAAGAAGAACTCTTGGTCTTGAAGCCCTCTTGAGATTATTACAAAAGAAAGTAATAAGAGCAAGAGATCCAACCTCCTCCTTGCTTTTATAGAAAAGAGCAAACCAAAGAAGGAAAGAAGAAAGAGGTAAGTGTTACTAATTAGTAACCTTACCAAAAGAAAGAGATTAGAAAGATTCTTTCCCAAAAGAAAGATATCTTGAAGAATTTTCTCCCAAAAAGAAATCAATGAGAGATTTTCTCCCAAAAGATAGGATCAATGAAGGATTCTTTCCCAAAAGAAAGATATCTTGAGATATCCTATCCCAAAATAAAGGGAACATGAGAGATTCTCTCCAGGTAAAAATATTTTTAGATATTCTCTATCCAAAAGAGATATTTTTGGATATTCTTTACAAAAATGATACCATATGAGATCTAAGCCATTTCAAAAGCTTAAGGTCCCATGGGTTAGCCCATATGAGCCAGGTTTGACCACCTAGGCACACAAAAAAAAAAAACAAAAAAAAAAATTAGGCTTTTAGTCAAAGAGAAATCCCTCTTACCAAGAGCATACAAAAACGGTTCCATGCCTCTTTTGAGTTGATTCGACCATACAAAGAGAATTCCAAGCCCCATGAGCTTCCAAAAATCAAACCATCTAGCCTCATATACCAAATTGAGCCAAAATCTTGAAATTGACATTCCACAAAAATCAAACCAAATCCTGATCCCCTAACTTGCCACATACAGCCTGTTAGGTCACAAGATCAAAACCAAAATTGATCCCCCAACATTCCACATACAGCTTGTTGGGTCACACGGTCAAAACCAAACCCGACCCCCTAACCTGCCACATACAGCCTGTTAGGTCACAAGGTCAAAACCCAAATCCACATCCCTGATGTCATCATCAAAACTTTGCCTTGAGATGGTACGTGATCCCTTTCACTACCATAAAAATTCCCCTGGAAGCTCAAAAGGCTACAAATGCCAAAAAGAAAGACTGCTCAAAGACTCTTGGTCCAGTCACAGGCTCTCCTTCAAGAATCTCTTCATGGCACATCGACTACAAAAGTTAAGCACCCCGTCGCTGTACCTCGAGGGGGCATTTGTTGACACCAAAAATTGCACTTAGCCTCTTCAAGATCCAAAGAGTTACATGAAGTCGCAACCTGCCATAAATAGGCAATGTTACTTCCAAAAATCAAATCTTGTCAAAATCAAACAAAAACTGCAAGATCCTTCAAGACAGCCAAAAGAGGAGTACACAAGAAGTTTCGGGCCATTTCAAAATCATTTGGCCTAACTTCGCTTCTCCGGCAGCTGAAAAGGAGCTCCCGGCAGCAAAAGCATCGGAGACATCAAATCTTCGATCAGAGCCGATGGATGGTCTCCAAATACATCCAAAAGGCTCCACGTCAAGTTCCGAGTCAAACCGGCAACGTTTGACCATAAATCAACCCTCGAACAGCTAAATCAAGCCTCTCGGTGGCGAGAACCACCGAGACCATCACTCATCAGATAGAGCACATGGACGGCTTCAAAATGTTTATAAAGGGCTGCACGTCAAATTTCATGTCATTTCGACAACATTTGACCATAGTTTGACGCTCGGAAGCCAAATCAGGCCTCTCGGCGGCAAAGCTCTCTGGGACCATGGTTTCCAAGACAGAGCCTATGGATCATCTTAAAATAACTCCAATAGGTTCCCTGTCAAATTTCAAGTCAATCGGACATCCGTTGACAAAAGCGAGTCTACTGGTGATAAGACCCCAAACGGCTTCAAAACTCAAACAAAAGCCTACGATTGGTCTTATTTATTGCTCAGGAGGGTTCACACCAAATTTCAGGTCATTCTGACATCGTTTGACCCAGTTTCAGCTTCTAACGGAAAATCGGCAGCTCTGCGTGACAAAGTCTTCGGCTTTCTCAGGAAATTGGAAACTTTGCGAAACAAAATGCAAGGATTCTCATCAGGTTTCCTACAGGGAAATCAGGCCAATAAATGGTCAAAATGTCAAGGAAAAATACAGAAGAAAAAAGAATCAAAAAATAGCAAAAACGGACACAAAACGGGACAAAAAGGGGGGAAACCCCCCAGGGTCGCAGGCCCCTATGACCCTGGAGCCCGGGATCGCCGGGAAGGCCCCGGAAACCCCGGTTTTCGCCGTTTTTTCACGATTCGAAGCGTCCGGCCTCTGGTATTTTCTAAAGCTCATACTTTTGAGACACCAAATCCTCTGACATCCGTCAAAAACATGGGTCAATCATCAAAAGTATCGAAAACAACATTGATCGCCACCCGGTCAACCAAAAAAAGTGTGCTTTCTACCCGACCGATCGAGAAATCGACAGGACAGATGGCACTGACCCGCTGTTGGCAACCAACACCTGAAGTCACATGGTCATCCGATGTCGATCTACATGAAGATCCATCGACGATCATTACCAGAAGAATCCCAAAAGACGCAGCACGGCCCACGACTCTTCAACTGCTCGGCGACCACTTAATGCGATTGATTGACTAGCTTTATTACAGTCATTAATCCATTTCTTTGGACGGACCAATCAGAAGCAAGCATCCGGGAGTTACAAGTCAAGAGATTCATGGCATTTAACCCATGAAACTCCTCCCATCATGGCGATTAAAGGCGATTAAATGCCCTCAATCTCCTCCGGCCAATCAGAAGCCAAGAAAAAGGAGTTACAAAATAAAGAATTCAATTTTGTAACTCCTCCCTTTATGTAGCTTTATGACAATCAAGGCTCATAAACCCTCCTAAATGGCTACCTAAAAGCCTATAAATAGGAGAGCTCTCCAAGAAGAGAAAAACACAGAGAAAACACGGAAAAACAAGACAGATCCCAGATCAGAAAAAAACACAGAAATTCAGAGAAAGAAAGAGAAAAAACTCTGCGGAAGTTCTACACCGACCACCGCTACAAGGTGACAAAAGTCCCTTGGGGGGTACCCCCCCCCCCCAAGGTCCTTACCTTCTCCTTCTGCCTCCAATGGCTTAGACGTGGCTTTTCAGCCCGTCTACTCGGCTTTTTATTGGACATAGGACCTTCTTTTGGTCTTTGTCCTCTAAAAACCTGAGGTTATAGCCAAGCCAAGCGAATCAATAGCATCCTCTGTTCTCGTCTGCATGGATGATGGCGAAGCCCACATATGGCTTGCGACCGTCAATCTGAACGGGTCCCCCACAATCTCCTGAGAAGTTAGATCCTCCTTTTCTTGCTTTTCATTGTAGTTTGTATTTTTTTTAAAGAGACAAAAATCACAACTCTTGTCTTTCATTATTGATAAGGATTGTAAAACGGCTATAAACGCCAAAATCGGCTATAAACGCCAAAAATCGGCTATAAACGCCAAAATCGGCTATAAATGCCAAAAAAAATCGCCTTTCACGGCAAATCAAGAAAATGTCTCTTTTCTTAAATATATGTGCAATGGAAAACTTGAAAGAAGTTGATTTCCATTTTACTTGCGAAGGTCGATCTCCGGATCACCACTTGCAATTCCAAGTAAAATAGAAAATCTGGCACACCCACACAAAAGAAATGTTGATGCACGCCCCTGCCCCCCGGTTACGAAAGGGTCGGACCCAACGGACTCCCATGTCCGCCGACCTCGGTAGAACCGAGCGGGAGCGCGGTCCATCAAGGTTAATTGTAAAGAAATTAAAATTGGTCATAGTTGGTCACTATTCGTAGATCACCCTATTCACCCCCCCTCTAGGGTTAAGATCCCGGACTTTCAATTGGTATCAGAGCCTCGTGCTCTATTATTAGGATCAAGTGTTTAAAACTCTTGATTAGGTGTAAAAACCTAGAGTTTAAACCCTAGTGTGCTTTTCATGAAAATCATTAAAATGGATTCCACTATGCTAGATTGTGTAGATTCTCTTGTAGATTCATCTAGACCCCTCCTTTCTTCTATTGGAGATTCAAACCTTGAATTTAATGAATCTAAAGTTGAATCAAAAGAAGAAGAAAATGATGATTATGAAGATGATATACATCAAGCCTATGAGGAATTATATGAACTATGTGAAGTCATAGCTAAGAAGAATAAAAAGTTAAGAGAAGAATCAAAAAGGCTAAACAAAGATTTAATCTCTTCAAATGATGAACTTAGAGAGAAAGAAGAAGTAATACATTGCCTAGACTCTAAGTTTATGATCACTTTGCACAATCTATCCAATGCTCAAGATGAACTAAATGAAATGAAATTAAATCATAATGAGCTAAATAAAGAAAATTTAAACCTAAGAGATACATTAAAAAGACAAGATGAAAACATTATCTATTTAGAATCCAAATTGAAAATTTCTAAAGATAACTTGCCTAATCTTCAAGATGAACTAAATGTATCCAAGATAAGTTGTGAAGGACTTACCAAAGAAAATTCAACTCTAAGTGATCATATAAAAAATCAAGTTGAAGACATTGTCAACCTTGAATCCAAGTTAATAACCACCAAAGGAAATTTATTCAATGCTCAAAGTAATATAAAAACTTTACAACTTGGATCTAATGTTAATGAACTCAAACTTGAATTAAAACTTGCTTATGAAAAAGTAAACAAGTTTAATGGAATTGGAATTGAACTTAAAAAGTTAAAAATGAAAATTCAATTCTCAAAAATCAAGTCACTCAACTTGAAACTCACAAACAAAAGTATGAGTGCAAATTTACCCAAGGCGAAGAGAAATTTGAAAAATTATTTAGATTGGGTAAATCACAAAGAGATAGGACGGGTATTGGATTTGATAAGTATACTTCTCATGGCCCTACAATCACCAGCACATTTATGAAAGGTGAGTCCTCAATCTCTAGCACTCACTCTACTTTGCCCAATACAAAATGTCATTATTGTGGTAATGAAGGGCATTTCAAATTTGAGTGCAAATTAAGAAAAAGTCATTTGTCTAAACCCATCTATGAACCTAAAAAGGGAAAATCTAATTCTATGAAGGGTAAGACATTAAAATCAAAGGAAGACTCTAGAAAGTTCAAGCAAGTTAAACCATTCCAACAAGAGTCTCCTAAGATAGATTTTAAAAAGAACAAACAAATCAAAAGTAGTCAAAATAAATCTATCAAAAACAAACCTCTCACTTTACCTACTTTAACCTTGGAAATGAAAGAACTTTTGAAAAATGTTGAAAGATTAAAATTAAAATTCAAAAGGCAAAAAGAGAGAGGAAAAGCTAAAAGAAATGAGAAAAATAAAAAGAAACATCAACCACCAAAGACTAATCATCAATCCAATTATGAAATTGTCAAACCTCAAAGATATGATGTCAAGTATAAAAGAAATATTTATCTCCTCTAGTTGGTGGGATCTCATACATAGACTCCAAAGCTCAATACCTTAGATGGATACCTAAGGTTAGACTCTTAGACAAATACTAAGACCTTATAATTAGATTAGACCAACCCTTTCCCATAAGTTATATGTGTTGTTGGTCTTAAGTGTAGTTCCTTCTATCTTTCTTAGTATTGTCTCTTTGTTCAAGTATCATTTGTTTGAGTTTTACTTGTTGAAAATGCATTTTGAATTTAAAAGGTATGTTATGATAAAAATGCATGTTTATGATCAATCTGATTTGAAAAAGAATTGCTTAAAGATACATCTTCTCAATCAATTGATTTGTTTTTCAAATTTACTTTTATTTGAATGGATTCGTAGTTATTCCACATTTGTCAAATTAAATACTATTGAAAAATGACTTGTCTTGGACTCACAAGTTTTCAATCTTTTAAATGGACTTATTTAGAATTAATTTTGTAAAATCTCTCTTCCTAATTTGATTGAGCTTGTAGGATAGCTGGGTTAAGAGAATCATATGTTCAGAGAGTTTTTCTTAAGTCGGCAAAAAAAATTTTTTAATCTGAACAGAAATTCTCTTTTCCCTGTTGGCTCGGTCGACCTCTTGGTGTGATCGGTCGACCGAACACACGTACCCTGATGGACCGCGCTCCCGGATGCCCGGGTTCCTACCGAGGTCGGCAGACGTGGGAGTCCGTTTGGTTCCGACCCTTTCGTAACCGGGGGGCAAGGGGGGCGTGCATCAACATTTCTTTTTTGTGGGTGTGCCAGATTTTCTATTTTTACTTGGAATTGCAAGTGGTGATCCGGAGATCAACCTTCGCAAGTAAAAAGGAAATCAACTTCTTTCAAGTTTTCCATTGCACATATATTTAAGAAAAGAGACATTTTCTTGATTTGCCGTGAAAGGCGATTTTTTTGGCATTTATAGCCGATTTTGGCGTTTATAGCCGATTTTTGGCGTTTATAGCCGATTTTGGCGTTTATAGCCGATTTACAATCCTTATCAATAATGAAAGACAAGAATTGTGATTTTTGTCTCTTTTGAAAAAATACAAACTACAATGAAAAGCAAGAAAAGGAGGATCTAACTTCTCAGGAGATTGTGGGGGACTCGTTTAGATTGACGGTCGCAAGCCATATGTGGGCTTCGCCATGATCCATGCAGATGAGAACAGAGGATGCTATTAATTCGCTTGGCTTGGCTATAACCTCGGGTTTTTAGAGGACAAAGACCAAACGGAGGTCCTATATCCAATAAAAAGCCGAGTAGACGGGCTGAAAAGCCATATCTAAGCCATTGGAGGCAGGAGGAGAAGGCAAGGACCTTGGGGGGGGTACCCCCCAAGGGACTTTTGTCACCTTGTTGCGGTGGCCGGTGTAGAATTTCCGCAGAGTTTTCTCTCTTTTTCCTTTCTCTGGATTTCTGTCTGTGTGCTTGTGCTTTTTTCTCTGATGTTTCTGATGCTCTGTGATGTCCTTTCTTCTTGGAGAGCCCTCCTATTTATAGGCTTTTAGGTAGCCTTTTGGGTGGGTTTATGGGCTTTTATTGTCATTAAGCCGCATAATGGGAGGAGTTACAAAATTGAATTGTTTATTTTGTAACTCCTTTTTCTTGGCTTCTGATTGGCCGGAGGAAATTGAGGGCATTTAATCGCCTTTAATCGCCATGATGGGAGGAGTTTCATGGGTTAAATGCCATGAATCTCTTGACTTGTAACTCCCGAATGCTTGCTTCTGATTGGGCCGTCCAAAGAAATGGATTAATGACTGTAATAAAGCTAGTCAATTAATCGCATTAAGTGGTCGCCGAGCAGCTGAAGAGTCGCGGGCCGTGCCACGTCTTTTGGGATTCTTCTGTTGATGATCATCGATGGATCTTCATGTAGATCGACATCAGATGATCATGTAATTTCAGGTGTTTGTTGCCAACAGCGGGTCGGTGCCATCTGTCCTGTCGATTTCTCGATCGGTCGGGTAGAAAGCACACTTTTTTTGGTTGACCGGGTGGCGATCAATATTGTTTTCGATACTCTTGATGATTGACCCGTGTTTTGGATGGATGTCAGAGGACTTGGTGTCTCAAAAGCATGAATTTTGGAAAGTACCAGAGGCTGGGCTCTTCGAATCGCGAAAAAAACGGCGAAAACCGGGGTTTCCGGGGCTTTCCCGGCGACCCCGGGTTCCAAGGTCGCCGGCGACCCCGGGTTCCAAGGTCGCCGGCGACCCTGGCCCAGGGTCGCAGGGGTCTGCGACCCTGGGGGAGTTTTCCCCCTTTCGTGTCCCGTTTTGCGTCCGTTTTTGCTTTTTTTCGATTCTTTTTTCTCCTGTACTTTTCCTTGACATTTTCACCATTTATTGGCCTGATTTCTTTGTAGGAAACCTGATGAGAATCCTTGCATTTTATTTTGCAAAGTTTCCAATTTCCTGAGAAAAACGAAGACTTTGTCGCGCAGAGCTGCCGATATTCCGTCAGAAGCTGAAACTGGGCCAAACGATGTCGGAATGACTTGAAATTTGGTGTGAAGCCTCCTGAGCAATAAATAAGACCAACCATAGGCTTTTGCTTGAGTTTTGAAGCCGTTTGGGGTCCTATCACCTGTAGACTTGCTTTTTGTCGCGATGAAGATGTCGCGGTTTGATGTGCGGTCAACCGATGTCCGATTGACTTGAAATTTGACAGGGAACCTATTGGAGTCATTTTAAGATGATCCATAGGCTCTGTCTTGGAAACCATGGTCCCGGAGAGCTTTGCCGCCGAGAGCTCCTTTTCAGCTGTCGGAGAAGCAAAGTTAGGCCAAATGATTTTGAAATGGCCCGAAACTTCTTGTGTACTCCTCTTTTGGCTGTTTGGAAGAATCTTGCAGTTTTTGTTTGATTCTGACAATATTTGATTTTTGGAAGCGGCATTGCCTATTCATGGCAGGTTGCGACTTCAAGTAGCTCTTTGGATCTTGAAAAGGCAAAGTGACATTTTTGGTGTCAACAAATGCCCCCTCGAGGTACAGCGACGAGTTGTTTAACTTTTGTAGTCGATGTGCCTCGAAGAGATTTTTGAAGGAGAGCCTGTGACTTGACCAAGAGTCTTTGAGCAGTCTTTCTTTTTGGTATTTGTAGCCTTTTGAGCTTCCAGGGGAATTTTATGGTAGTGAAAGGGATCACGTACCATCTCGAGGCAAAGTTTTGAAGATGACATCAGGGATGTGGATTTGGGTTTTGACCTTGTGACCTAACAGGCTATATGTGGCAGGTTAGGGGGTCGGGTTTGGTTTTGATCATGTGACCCAACAAGCTGTATGTGGAATGTTGGGGGATCAATTTTGGTTTTGATCTTGTGACCTAACAGGCTGTATGTGGCAAGTTAGGGGATCAGGTTTTGGTTTTTGGTTTTCGTCTTGTGACCTAACAGGCTGTATGTGGCAAGTTAGGGGACCAGGATTTGGTTTGATGGAATGTCAATTTCAAGAATTTGGCTCAATTTGGTAGATGAGGCTGGATGGTTTGATTTTTGGAAGCTCATGGGGCTTGGAATTTTCTTTTGCATGGTCCAATCAACTCAAAAGAGGCACGGAACCATTTTTGTATGCTCTTGGTAAGAGGGATTTCTCTTTGACTAAAAGCCCAAAAAAAATTTCTTTTTTTTTTTTTTTATGCCTAGGTGGTCAAACCTGGCTCATATGGGCTAACCCATGGGACCTTAAGCTTTTGAAATGGCTTAGATCTCATATGGTGTCATTTTTGTAAAGAATATCCAAAAATATCTCATTTGGATAGAGAATATCTAAGAATATCTTTACTTGGAGAGAATCTCTCATGATCCCTTTATTTTGGGATAGAATATCTCAAGATATCTTTCTTTTGGGAAAGAATCCGTCATAGATTTCTTTTTGGGAGAAAATCCTTCAAGATATCTTTCTTTTGGGAAAGAATCTTTCTAATCTCTTTCTTTTGGTAAGGTTACTAATTAGTAACACTTACCTCTTTCTTCTTTCCTTCTTTGGTTTGCTCTCCTCTATAAAAGCAAGGAGAAGGTTGGATCTCTTGCTCTTATTACTTTCTTTTGCAATAATCTCAAGAGGGCTTCAAGACCAAGAGTTCTTCTTCTTCAAGATCTTCAAGAGTTTTCTTCTTCTTCTCCATCAATGGCTTCAAGTAAGTTCTCCTTTTTTTTTTTTTCAAGAAAACTCCATTGTAGGAAAAATAAAGTTCTTTCTTTTTTTTTTTGCTTTCTTTTCTTTTTTTTCATGTTTTTTTGTTTTTTTTTTTTTTGTGTGGGCCGTACGGACAGATCCGTACGGATCTGGCCGTATGGCCACGGCCTGTGGGCCAGCCCTCTTTTTTTTTTCTTTTTTTTTTTTCTTTTTTTTTGTTATCTTTCCCCCCTTTTTTTTTTAGAGAAAGTTTCTTTTCTTTTTTTTTTGTTTTCTTTCCCCTCTTTTTTTTTTTAGAGAAAGTTTCTTTTCTTTTTTTTTGCTCATCATGATAATGCATTTTTTTCGCAAACCAAGATGTTCATGCATGCATTCAATTTGTAAATTAAATTTGTAGCATGATGTGATAGCATACCTGAAAGTTTTCGCAAATTTGGAAACTTGGAGCTTGCAGTGATGTTGAGCCCTTCCTGATTTTGCGGAGACTTTGAGGTTTCGAAAGTTTGGAGTTTCGGAGCTCGCAGCGATGTTGAGCCCATCTTCAAGCTTTCTTATTTCTTTCGGGATAGTTCCTTTTCTTCGGAATTGCCCCGTCATCATGTCAAAATTTCGCCAGATTTTTTTTAGCGAGATTCTGTCATTTTGATGTTTGATCTTTTTCTTTTCCATCCTTTTCAGGTGGTTCCTCCAGAGCGAACAAGGGTAAAGAGCCTGCTACAAGCGTACCTCGTCGATCTTCTAGATTTTCTAATCCGGCCGTTCAGCAGGCTTTTGAGAAGGTCCAGTATGTTGAGAGAAATCTGGAAGAGTGCGACTCCCTCAACAGAGATGAGATGAGGCAGCGACTGATTGCTCTCAAGGGAGAGGAATTCTATAAGATCATGGTAAGCAGTCGTCCATGGGCGATGGAAGATCAGAGCGTTTTGCCCAAGCCTACCTTCTTCTTTGGTGATGCAGTCCCTGATGACATGACATACCAGAGGAGATGTTTTCAGTTTTCCTTCACAGCAGATGGTGAGAAGAAGACTGTTGCTACCCCGGTCGACGTTTGATCGCACCGTCTCGATTCTAAGCCTTGCCCCCACGTGCCCTAAGAGGGAAGATCCTCCAAGCTGGGTGAGAAGGACAAATGTAATCAAGACCGGGGTTTTTGTTGGCGGTTCTCCTGGATATACGGAGAGGTCGCCTGTTGATATGGACCTGTTGATGCCATCCAGCGGCTACCAGGGCTCTGATTATCCGTCGGTCGATTTGAGACCGGTGGGCCTTGGTATTTTCAGTGGTGACGGCAGTAATTGGATCAAGCCTTTCCGACTTCGTGGCCGCTTCAATGCTGACTCCGAGTGGAAGTCGTGGACTGATCGCGTCCTGCTGATTGGTGGCGCCGTTTTGAAGGAAGCCGGGATTTTTGATGCGGTCCGCGCCTTTAGGGAGACCGTGATCTTTTCCGACGAGGCCTTCATGGCTATGCTGGAGTCATTCCTCCACCAAACCAATACCTTCGTTGTGACGAATGGTGAGATTGGTTTTTCTTTGAAGGAGCTGAGCGTTATTACCGGATTGCCTATCCTCGGCAAGCTCTATGAGGAGTTTATGCCGATTGACAGCGTCCTCGAGGGGCAGTCTGAGGAGTTTAGGCTTCTATACTTTCAGCTCGTCGCCTTCTATGATTTTTTGAAGGAGAAGGGGGGTTTGAAAGTTAGATCCAGCAGTTGGAAGAGTTTTAGCTCTTCATTCCCCAACTTTTTTGATAGTAGGGAGTCTTCTGATAGCGTGACCCAGGAAGTCGGAGCTCAGGATCCAAAGAAGATCTTGGCCATGCAAGAAGAGTTGAGAGATTTCTGTGCAAGTACAAACGCCATATGTCCTGACATTGCACTGCGAAGAGATCTCGTTGTTTACCTCACTTATTGGCTTGGTGAGGCTATTTTTGCTGGAGGAGATGGAACGCACATCAGGCCGCATTGTATTTTCCCGGCTTGTCAGATGGCGTTTGGAGAGCAGCTTGCTTTGGTGCCAGCTCTTTACTCCTACCTGTGTACCGAACTGCAGGCTGCTGCTTTTCTGGTTCGGCTTGGGCTTCCCATGAATAGGGTATTTTCAGCCCATATCTTTTATTCGTGGTATGTATACCACTGTCCTGGCTTCCATCGGCTGGGTGCTGCTCAGGATGATGATCCTCTGATGATTCGACTGGCTAAGGGCAAAGCCGTGTCCGAATCACTTTTGTTTGCCCGCATGAGGATCCGACGGTTCTGGGACGTCGAGATGGGGCAGTCTTCAGTGAAGCTTTCTCCGGAGTTGCGGAAGAAGGCTTTTGATTTTGGTGCCTCCCGAGACTCTACCAGGGCGGGGTCGGGAAGGCATTATTCCTTGACAAATGCAGAGAGAGAGTGGCTTTTCAGCATACGTGTCGGCACGATGGTGTACCGCAGACATCTTTTCGTCGACATCCAGCCGTATGTACCCTCTCGCTTTGCTTTGCAGCTGGGCTTTTCTCAAGGCGTTGTTGGAGCGCCTTCAAGCATGGTGAAGCGCTTTGGAGGCTTACAGGACGGGAGAAATGCATGGGCTTTCTATAGTGCTGAAGACACTACAGCCATGATTTCTTATCCTGTGTTGCTGACTTCCCGGACTGCCGGCTTTGCGAAGTGGTTCGCGGAGAGCTTTTCGGCATATCGGGGGCTTTCCAAGAAGGAGCTTGATGTGAAGCTGGCATCTGGAAAGGGCCTTGGAAAGTCGGATGGCATCCGGCGAGAGGAAGTTTGGGCCTTCCTTTCTGGAGAGAAGCACAAGATAGGCTTTCTCGGTGACCAGGGCGTCATCGGTTCTGAAGCTGTTCGAGAGATACCTGATGAGGCTTTGGAGCAGCTAGAACAGGAGGAAGCCGAACTTGGCGCTTGGATGCAAGCGGCACAGAGGCAAGCTTCCGTGGAGTCTACTGGCAAGAGCAGACCATCTAGTGAGGAGTCGAGTGGCAAACCTGACTCTGACAGCGGGGCAGGTTCCTCTAAGAAGCGAGCCCGCAGAGGTAAGAGGAGGAGGAGTCATCATCGCAGCAAGGGGCAGCATGAGGACTCTCCTAACTTGGAAGTTCCTCTTACTATCAATGAGGATGTGCCAGTGGATGCTGACGAGCCTCCAGAGAAGAGAAGCCGAGGAGAAGAGACCGTCGGTGAAGGTATGATTCTTCCTTTTTCTCTTTCCATTTCTTTTCATGGGATTTTTTTTCATGTTATGATTTGCTTCTTGTTTTCTGCTTTTCTTTTTTTTTTTAGTAGAGGAAGACTCGGTGATGCCTGAGGTCCCAACCGATGACATGGTGATGGATCCTGTTGAGGCACCTGAAGAAGAACCGAGGGACTCTGGAGTAAATCCAGAATCTCCAATTGGTACGACTTCTTTTGCTCCTTTTTTTTTTTTTTTTTTTTTTGAGTTTGTGACTCGGTTTGCTAACACATTTTTTTTTGTCAGCTGACTTGCCACAGGGTTCTGATGACTTTGAACCATCGATGGACGCAAATGTTAATGATGTTTCCGATGAGTTCATGGAGGAAGAGAGTGTTCCACCAGTCGTCGAAGAAGGTATTTTGTAATTATAACTCTGATAATGATTTTCAAACAGGGTCATATTCATACCTTTTTGTGTTTCTTTTGCAGGTTTTGAAGTGGCAGAGGAGGATCCGTCGCTTCCAGAGCAAGAGATGCCAGAGGTTAATCCAGAGGTAGAGATTCCTGGGACCAGCTCTGACAATATTGAGGAGATTCCTCGCGCTGAGATTCCTTCCCGAGCAGGAACAGCTTCAACTGGAAAGAGTTCTTTTGCTACTCTTCCAACAGATGATGATATGAGTAGCCGACCAACGGAGTTGGGCGAATCCTCAGCTGGGCCATCTCTTCTTTTGCGAAGAAGGTGGTGATGCGAGTTCTGAGCTCTTGGATTGAGACTCTCTTTTCTGGGCACTTGGAAGCCGGATTTGGCATGATCCAGCATGTGCAGGAGATTCTCAGTGATGCTGAAGAGGCTGGTCTGGATGTCACAGGTGCCAGGGCGATCATTGATAGGATCATTGCACTGGGTGACAAGTGGTTTGAGACCGTGAGTTTGGCTGATGACCAGTTCTTCAAGGAGATGTTCCTGGACCCTACTGATAAGGCTAAGTCTGACTTGGATGAGGCTACAGAAAGCAAGAAGCAGGCAGTCCGAAAGAGGAACTTAGAAGAGATAGCCATCATCAGGCTGACTCATGACCTTAACATCCTTGACAGGGAGGTCGATGAGGCCAGGAAACGTCTGAGCATTTGCAGGCACAAGTTGCTGCCAAGTGGACTGCCATAATAGAGGCTCGCGACAGGGAGAGTGCCCTGATTCATCAGGTTGCAGATGCCGAACGGGTTCTCAAAAGGAAGTCTGATGAGGAGGAACAATGGCAAACTGCTCGAGGTAAGCTTCCTGGTGTGAGAGAAGGGGTACAGCCCACTCCAGCATCTCATGGCAGGTTCCTGAAGAAGGGTGCCTTGAATCCTTGACGGCTGAAGCTAAAAGTTTGCTTGGGAGCTGAACTCTTGGCTGGAGACCATTTTTGATTGAGCTCCTGTATATATTTTTTTACAGAACCATCCTTCTCTCTTTTCTTTTCTTTTTTGGTCCCACTTGTATTTTTTGGTACTTTTTTTTTTTGTAGTGCTTGTGAACACTTTCTTTTTTTTTTGTTATCCCTACGCTCACTTTAATCTTTTTGTGATAAAAGTAATTGCTAAATGGGATGCTCTTCTTTTTTTTTTTTGTATCCCTACGCTCACTTGAATCTTTTGTGATAAAAGTACTTGCTAAATGGGATTTGATCAAAAGGTTGTCATTTTGTGAAATCTTTTGTCAAGTGATTGTTTTGCCTGAAAGCCAGGTGGTTTGTTTGTGGCAGGAAGCCAATTTTGGCAGGAGAGCCTAGCTTTTCTTGATGGAATTGATAGCCGAGTTTTTTTTTGTGGCATCTATAGCCAATTTTGGTGGCATTGATAGCCGGTTTGTTTTTGTTGGCAGCTATAGCCGGTTTTAGGTGGCATTTGATAGCCTGTTTTTGTTTTTGGTGGCCTTTGATAGCCGTTTTTTTTTTTTTTAAAATCCAAGTTTTTTTTTTTGTTTGTTTGTGGCATTGATAGACGGTTTTGTTTGGTGGCATTGATAGCCGGTTTGTGGCATTTATAGCCTGTTTGTGGCATTTATAGCCTGTTTTGATGGCATTTATAGCCGGTTTGGTTTCAAAAAAAATGCAGTATCGACTAAAAGTCGCTCCCTACTGAATGTTCTTGCAAGTATCGATGGAATGTCGCATCCTTGCTCATTCGGTTGCGAGTATCGATGGAATGTCGCATCCTCGCGGATTGGTGCAAGTATCGGATGGATGGAAGTCGCATCCTTGCTTTTCAAAATTTTGGTTTTGTGGGTACTGACTTGATGTCGTTTTCCCACGATTTTTGAAATTTGTGGTTTTCTCGAACCTTTGAGTTATGGATATCACTGAAATGTTTGCGTCTCCACAGTTTAGGTTTTTTCGAACCTTTGGGTATGGATATCAACTAAAATGTTGCGTCTCCACAGTTTTGGATTTTGCAAGTATCGACGAAATGTCGCTTCCCTGCCATTTTGGAAGTGTCGAACGTGGTTCGCTTGCTTCCGATTTGTGCGAGTATCGACTAAGCGTCGCTTCCTCGCGGTTTTGAAAAACCATTTTTTTTGTTTAAAGACACGAGGTCATAAGTTTTGACCTAAAACCATTTTGGGGTAAAAGGCAGGGTGGACTAGGGTGGAAATTCCTGAATCCGGATTTTGTTTCAAACCATGAATTTTGGGTTCAAGGTTGAAATTTTGGTCAAGTTAGGGAAAGGTTCCTAAACTTGGATATATATATTATTTTTTTGAACAATGAAACGATGAAAGTAAGCATTGTTTTAGATTCTAGAAATTTCAATATTTGACATGAAAATTCTAAAAAAGGGTGGGTTTAGCGCGAGCGTGTACCTGGAAACCGGTTTTGGCCGCACAGGCATTGCTCTTACCCAGTTGGGTAAGTCTTCAAGGGTAGTACCGTTTTAAGAACTTGCCGTTGATGGCCAGCATACATCTGTCACCTTCCATTTAGGAGTGCGTATGCGCCGTTAGAGAAAACCTTGTCGATGACGTAGGGTCCCTCCCATTTTGGCTCAAATTTGCCTTTGGACTTGTAGCGAAGACCATTGGTCTTTTTACCGCAAGAACCAGTCATTCTTTTTGTAGGCGCGTTGCCTGACCTTTTTATCGAAAGATCCTGCCATACGTGCTTGGTAAAGTTCAATGCTTTGTTGAGCTTCGAGCCGTCTCTCATCGAGATTGTCCAGCTCATGGAGCCGCCAATTTGACATTGCTTTCTTGAGTCATGTCATTTTGCAAGGATACCCTCAACGAAGGAATTTGTACTTCCAAGGGCACGACAGCTTCGCATCCATAGACCAAGGAGAATGGTGTGCTATGGGTTGGTCCTCGAACGGTGGTTCGATAGGCCCACAAAGCTTCAGACATTTTGTCACTCCAGTCCTTTTGTGATTAGAGAA